>JADNYI010000078.1:0-181885 GCA_015501065.1 Infundibulicybe gibba
TGTATATCAAGTCAAACCGGCCAGAAACACGGAGCGTGCGAAGGGCAGGAAAGCCGATATTGCAGGGAGAGAAAATGACTCGGTGGCTGGTGTCTGTAGGCTGATGTGAAGGTTCTCGAGGCCATCCAAAGTCCCTAATTGGCGCAGAAAAGTGATGTACACCGACACGTCAAAGTCAGGGATTATGATCGTGGAGAGGGACGTCATTTTCGGGACGAGAGTTAGACATGTCCCTGATATTGGTCCACGAAGTGCGATTTCGGTCACTGGCTGAGGGAGTGACCGAGCACCAAAAGGAGCGTTGTCATTATACTCGGGTTGTCTCCCTCAATGCCTGCGATGTCGAGACTATTTAGGGTTGGTGGCGTCAATAGCATGATTGAGGGGGACAACCGTGTTGTCCAAACAATCTTCCGCAAGCGAAAGATTGTGGGGCGGTACTGGGAAAAGTGAAATAATGCGGCCGTGGCCATTTCCTGGGCTGGCGCGGAGTGATAATGAAATTCCCGGACGCGTTTCGAATGATAGTCAAAGCGCGCCCAACCATCGTCTGAGAAGCCGTTCGAAAAGGTCTGCAGCACGAATCAGAGGTCAACAAGGCCGGCATACAATGACAAACGCGACGTACAAATGTGTTACTCGTGTTTGGAACAATTTCAAGGTTTGGCAATAATTTCAAGGCAGGTATCATGGACGACATTGACCACCACAGAACATCAAGTGCGGGTTCCATGAAAGCCTTGCATGCCAATGCGGCATGAAGTAGCGCTGTTCGATTAGCGGCTGCATGGTCTGAGTTGCTTGCGATGTCGAAACGCCAGAAAATTTCTCGGAGAATATCTTCAGTGGTCAACGCCACAGTGCGTGCGGAAGGCTTTCCTCGAACATCGTCATCGGGCGAGCTGATGGTAAGCTCAGTGATAGAAGGGAAGTCGCTACCAGTGCTACTGGAATCCGATGGAAGGCCGGCCATAACGGGGCGGTTGTCGTCGATGGAATGGGAATCATTGGCAAGATCGTACTTATATCGGCCACCGCGTGAGGCGAGCTCTCTGCCTCATGTTGGATGTATCAATGTCATGCAAGGCAAACTCAAACTGAACAGGAAAATCCGCAGTCAGCTGACTGCGCAAATTGGAAGAATGCTATTTTTGCATTTCTCCTTGGTAGGGGTAATCAGCGTGCGCATTAAAGTAGAGCTAAAATAACAAAATCAACATCAATTCAATGGCATAGGTTACACCTTCCCCAGCGTAGTACGCTTGCGATCACTAGACCGTGCTGCCTGGCAGACGCGCAGGATCTTCTCCACCGTCTTCCAATCATTCGGAGACCCCGGCGGGCCAGTCGTAAATATTGTTCTCAAGCGTGGGAATAAGCAATCTAGATGTGTTGCTACCAGATACACATCCTGGACCTGTGAATCACCGACAGACAATACTTCCAAGCCGTGAGTGAGCGGTTCTCCAGCGACTTCAGGTAGGCCTGATGTATTAAGCGACAATTGTAAAGTTTTGAGACGGGGGCAAAGCTGGGCGAGGAGACGCAGCCCGGGAATAGTTGGTGTATGCTGTGATTGAGGGACGTTTGCGTCTGGTTCGGCGATAGGCTTTGGGAGAGGGGAGAATGGAATCCTGAGGGTCTGAACTGCCGGCCACAAATGCCCAATATCAACGATATCTTGATCCGAGGATGGGGGGCGCATGAATGCATTCATAGAAATGGATGTGAGAGCGTGACAATTCCGGAGGGGCTGGAAGAGTGTGAACGACGTCGCGTCAGGATATTTAGGGGTCGTATTGGGTAAGTCGACATCGATGCAGGAGAGGTGGGGCCAGCGACTTCCAATGTACCCCAATAAATCTAATATATCCGGGGGGTCCCGAGTGTCGGGCTCTGCGGGGATTGCCTTCACAAGGGTGCCATTGGCATTCGAGTGAGACGATACCAAAATTGACGTCATCTGCTCGCTCGCGATTCCAGTTATAAACTTGTGTACAATGTCAAACGGTCCAGATATATGGAGAGTCTGCAACTCAGGAAAGCCAAGACGGTCTGGGAACATGATAGACACAATCGCCGGGTTCTGGATATCAATGTCAAGATTCTGGAGGCGATCCATGGCGCCTAGACCGTGCAGGAATGTCATGGTTATGGAAGCGCCCAGATCTGGCACTACGACGGTTACGAGGGAAGATATCTTGGGAACCAGGGCCAGACATGACTTTGATAAGACCCCACGGAATGTGGCATCAGTCAGCAATTGAGCGCGATAGCTGAGTGCCGACATAAGTGTCATAACGATGGCGCTGTCGCCACTCTCGTCGGTTGTAATATCCAAGTGAGTCAGAGTCGACGAGGTGAGAAGGATAATAAGAGGTGATAACGGTGCTGTCCAGGTGACTCGCCGCAAGTTTGGAAATATCGCAGGGCGGGATTGGCCAAGGAGGAATAAGGTGGACGTGTCTATCTGCTGGGTTGGGGCGGTGCGACAGTGAAATTCCCGTACACGCCTGGCATGGTAATCGAAACGCGCCCAGTCTTCCTCTGAAAAGCTATTGCAGAATGCCTGCATATACGTCAGTGCTGTCAAGTCGATCAAGGATAAGTACGACGTACTAGAGTGTTATTCCCATCCTGAACAACCTGAAAATTTCGCAGTAGTTCCAACAAGTGCATGAAGGACGAGATTGACCGCCACAAATAATCGAGCGCAGGCTCCGTGAAAGCTTTGCATGTCAACGCAGCTCGAAATAAGGCGGTCTTGTTCTCGAAATCGGCTGGATCGTCCGAATTGCTTGCAAGATGACAGAATATCTCCTGGAGAATATCTTGATTGGACAATGCCAACGCACGAGGGGAGATTTTATCCTGAATGGTATCCTCAGATTTATCGGTGGTGGCAGTGATATTGATGCGAGGATCAGAAACGAGGGTAGTCATCAGGACGGTAAAAGCGGGGAATTACTTGAACCACTTTTATGGCTTAGCATAGAAAACACCCAGCCTCGAAGTTTCTATGCGCGAACGGGAAATTTTTGCGGTCATGCAGAGAGGAAAACGAAATTCTGAGCTCCGCTGTGGACCCCTGTGGTTATCCAAGTGTCGCTTAGCTTACACCGCCAACGAACCAAAACCTTGACCTAACATCGCACAACAGAAGGTTGTCACATGGCCCGCAGCAAACACTGTGTCAGCCATCCTCGACCAAATGTTTGTCTAGGGCTGGGAGTCAAATGATGGGTATATATATAAATTTAATACACATCTGCCATTGGTCCTGAGGCTACCCAAACAACCAAAATGACCGCATCCAATCATCAGTGAGCACCGGTGAACCAATATTGGTTGCAGGGTTGGCCCAATGTATGTTGGGTGGCCGGCCCAGGGGAATTTCTGTGTCATTGGGGGAACACATCATGACTCATGTTGTCGCACGGATCTTATTCAGCCATGTGCCAGGGTTGGGTGCTCAACCTTGTACCAGGGTTGGACACTCAACCTTGCACCAGGGTTGGGCGCTCAACCTTGCACCAGGGTTGGACACTCAACCTTGCACCAAGGTTGGATGCCCAATCTTGTGCTAGGGTTGGGTGCTCAACCTTGTACTGGGGCTGGACGACAATGTCAACTTAGGGTTATTTGCTGATGACAATTAGAGGTCATGCTGTATTGCAGCTCACAGGTCTTCAGCTGTGGTCTCCAATGTGTTTATTGCTAATATGCCCTCAACCGTTGAGACCAATACTGGACTATCATCATGGGTATATACTACACTACCAACTACCAATAATAATGACATGCCCAACCACTGAGGTGCATTGTCGCGGAAATGGTACGATGTGTCAGACTGGTTGAACAGTGAAAAATTATTTGTTGATTAAAATGTGAATGTAATAATATGGAGTAATGACAGGTATAAGCAGTGGGAGTGTATGAAGGATTGTTATCTACCAATTAAGATCTGCATCGGTTTGCTCTTGCCACGAAACATTAGTTAAGGGATTAGTGGATGTAGATGTGCCCATAGCAGTGGTAAAGCCTTTGGTGTTAACTTTGTCTTGGATAGGAAAAGCGGCGAGGTCTCGTTGATGGGCTTCAGTAAAGAAACTGGTGAAAGGTTATTATATGATTTTCAATGCTCAATTTGAATGGCTCACGAGGTCCAGTATTTGGTTTCCTCAGCGGTGTTAAGTTTACACATGCGAATGGTAATCCGAGCTTCTTGAAGTGTATCATCCACGAATTTCCAGTAACCCGAAGGTGTGTAAACACGGTCTTCAACACTAATATATTCGGAGGCCTGTTCACCATTGTCGTCATTGCCAGCAATCGTACCAGACTCATCAACTACGGAGCCTGCATTTGATGCATTTCCAGTATTGCTGGAGGTGTCTTGATCTTCTTGGCGGGACATACCGGAAGTTGCCAGCTTCTTATTGAAGTCAATGAGAGAGCAGTGCTATCAAATGGAGCAGCTAAGCAGGTGTGAAATAGGAGAACCAACACTAAGCACTTACTAGAAAGGCTACACGAGGCCAATGCGTCGTTTTAATGTCCATTCCTAGTGGAGCAAGAGCTTTGACAAGACTTTGGATATCTTGAGCCTTCTTCCCGCCTTTAGTCTCCATTGATAGACGTAGCTGTTATCATGCATTATTAGCTTGGGCATAAGTAGAGAGCATGATCATACCTTTTGTTTTATTGATGAACGGATTGCAGTTAATTCATCAGAGACCAGTGATTGGACTGCAGAAAACACCCCCGGTGCATCAAGCACCTGACGAGATAAACCAAAGCCGTCTGGGTCCTTACGAATTAGCATCTAATATATAATAAGTACAATTTAATAACTGTTTCAGGTAATGAAAATACCATGATGCGTGGGGAGAGGCCTGTCAAGTAAGCTGTTAGGTTCGGTGAGAGAATACATATGACGAGGCGATCATGAAGTCGTTTCTGGAGATATAATGTACATTAGTAGTCGCTCGTTGAGTATGGTGGGCGGAGACAAAACTATACCTTGAATTCGCTGGATTGCAGCATCTCCATGGTATTGGCCATAACCCTCTTCTGGGATTGCGCCAACAGGAGGATTAATATATTTACCAGCATGTAGTGCAGGTGGGGTTCCTGAGAGGGGGTGTCAAGAGAAGTTATTTGCGAAATAAACACACCTGCCGTGCAAAATTCATTCAGCATATCTTGATGAAGACCAGCCTTGATACACTGTTCTTGAGCGTAGGTCTTGAGCCGTTTTGTTTCGCGCTCATCCAATGTCTCGCTATCATCCAAGGCAGATCTGGGGCGATGACGAGATGTTCTGCCAGGTGTTACTATTTCTGGTAACTCGTCGTCATCATTCTGGGAGGGCGGTACAGTAGAGGTTCCTTGAGAAGCTGAACGAGAGTGAGATATCGACGCTCTGAGTGAGGATAATAAATCAGACATAAGGTTGGAAAAAAAGGTGGTGTTTGCAATGAAACATTGTTGATTTAAATGAATATCGGAACTTTTAGGAATCGGATGATCCTGCATTATAAAGTTTAATTGAATTACCGGTAAATAAAAATTGTACGAGGCTATTATGACTGTGATTCAGCGTTGTAGTTGAAATAATATGGAGGTAGCGGATATGGTACAGGCACGGGCTGGGCTGGCGGCGGAAATAGATGTGGGGAACTACTGGGTCCAGCCATGGGTTGGTATAGATTTTGCATGGGTTGAGGGGGTGGAAGGAACATGAATGGGGTGCCGCCAGGCCCCACCATGGGCGGTGCCATGTATAAATGATAAGGGAGAGGGACTGGAACGGTGGGTATGGGCATGTGGTATGGGGTGTTGATGTGTTGATAAGAGGCAGGGGGATTGTGTAATGATACAGGTTCACATGTATTAGCGATGGGTGGAATGACCGTTGATGTCTTCTGGCGCTTTGACGCCTCCTCCACTTCGGTTTCCCCCTGGTTCTTTTGCGTGTTGCTGCTGGCCTGAAACTTTACCTTTACCTTTGTTCTTTGAGCTGGTTTCAAATGCGCGTGCTTCGGGTTGCGAATCAATTATATCATCATCCATAGTGGGGCCTGTTTTAGATTCGCGGATGTGCTTTGCAGCGTTTCTGCGAATATCATCAGCATCTTCCACCAGTAGTTTAGGAGTAAGATGTGGTGGAACTACAGCCCGGATGTACTCGTAGTTGTGTAATGAATGAGTATTGAGGATAAAGATGTTTGAGTCTGAATGGATCACGGTATGCCGCGTTTTCTTGGCTTCGAGCCGCTCCTGTGTGATCGGGATCATTTTAATACCATCACATTTTCCACTAGGGCAGTCATGCTGGATATTGATGGTGCATAGAATATTTGTAGGGGAGATGACGAATTTCTGGTCGCTGAGTTGAAGGCAGGGTAGGTGAAGCGTCGAATGAAGTGTTGGGAGGAAATCAAATGTTTGTACACCAATTTTAGTTGCCAAATTGGTGCCGTCATTTGGAACAAGGATCTCAATGACCTTGGCTACAAACAACTGCGTGCGGTTGAGTAGGGGGTTATCGATGAATGTTAATATGGGCTACCTTTCCCGATATATCAATAATTACATTCTGATTGATTTGTGCAGTATCGCCATGGAGTGAAATGAAATTATCTGCTTTGTAAAAGGTATCGTTTGGGTTTGACATGGAGCCAAGAATCAAAGCACATTGGGTTTGTCGCCATTGTGATATTCGACCCAATGCTTTGGACTTTGCATATGAGAGCTTCGCGGTGCCTTTTATTTGACATATTAATCCCATTATCTAAATTAAAGTGGTATGAACATACGTACCTGGCGTTATTGGTCCAGCTGTTGGAGTGAATCCAAGGTAGCGCGCTCGGGTAGGGTTGGCCTTAATGTAGTGCAAAATTTCATGACCCGCATGCACCCATCTTTTAGATATTGGATCGAGCCAGTATCCACCAAAGACAATATGCTTCATGCGATCATGGATAGCAAAAGTGCGACAACTGTCACGACTTGGAGCTTGTCGGTTACTGTGTATACATGTCAGTCAGAATACGTGGTTGAAGGACTCATAGCGTTCGGTGGAAAACAATATTGCTGGCCCAAAGCGACGAATATAGCCAGGAATATGAATGAGAAAATGAAACTTGGGCTTGCTAAGAAGAATGCTCGGAGCACATTGTGCTGTGATCATGAGGAAATCCTCAATGACGCATGACAGCTCTGCCTAGAAGCAATGCTAAGACATAAGAATGCTAGTTAATTGGTGGACGTACCAGGTATGCTTCTCGGTCCTCAATGGTAGTATGCCAGAGCAGTACAACGAGTCTTCCAATAACGGTCCAGCCATTCAAAACCACTGGCGGAACAAGGTCATACACGAGAAATGGCATAACTTGTGCCAGGCTTTTAAAATGCTTTCCGATGAGACTGCCCTTGTATTGACAAAGATAATCGGCACTGAGTTTCACGCTATGGAGACCTTCTGCATTGAGGGATGAAAGGCGCGTATGGAATATTTCAAGGGATTTCAGCTTCTCCAGGATGAACACGGTTTGTCCCCAGAAGTATTTGACTACGCCCAAGAGGACGGTGTGTAGGATTTCCATGGGCGTGTCTAGATGGATGTTAACTCCTACCATCCCAAGTAGAGGGTTGATTGCATCATCGAGAGCTCGACTACCCAGCAGCCGCTCAAGCTCGTCTGCAAGTTGCTGCCGAACAACTACCTCTGGTAGCTTTCGTTTACCCGGCAATGATTTTCGAAGAGCCCTTCCCATTTCAAGAAGGCAGTTGACAATGGCATCCGTCGCCGAGTCATGGATGCCACTACTGCTTCGCGTGTTCAGTACTTTTTGCATTCCACCCGGGAGTGCAGCAAGCTCAATGTGGTGGTGGATTTCCTTTGCCGTTTCTTCTGGCGTCCGGATCTCAGAAGACTGGAGTTCATGAGCTTCAATGAAGAAGAATAAATATAGGGGAGCCTACCTTGAAGAGACTAGCGAATCCTTCGTCACTTTGCTTGAATGCCTTAGTCCCACCAACTTTGCAGGTTCGGCAGAATAGGTTGCATCTCAGGCCTCCATGACTGCATTCTTCAGCTTGCATGGGGTTATCGCTTCCGAAAAAGAAACCATAAGGCAATAAAAAGACCTCTTCATTGTATTTCGCATCATATGCGATGACACCAGACTCCCGCGCTTTCCTAATTATAAGGTTGAGGGGACGCATGGGAAATATATGTAAGAGATACTTGCGAAATAGAGTCCTTCATTGCAGTCATCAGTTCCATAGGCGAAGCATGGGGTGATGAGGTGACGAATCGAATGCAAAATTCCTTCTCAATCATCTCACGTGGCAGATTGGCATTTGACATGTAGATGGCGTGGTGTTTGTTCCATTGTTTCGAAATATTACCAGATACATCGTCCATGAAGATAATCAGGGGGACCGCAAGAACCCTTCGTCCTTGGGATTTCTCGCGGAGCGGATGCGGCATTTTCACAGCCCAAGAGGCTGAATTAGCTACAAATTAGAATTAGGACAAGCAATTGCGGAGCGCATACTTTCCATACCTGTAAACCCACACATGAACTCAGGTCGTCTTGAAATTGTCTCGAAATTGTGCTTGAATTCATTAATGGGCATAACAATGAAGCTCTCGTCGACTATGAAGCCAGCCTGCAGCAGGGCTCAGGTGATATTAACACTAGGGCGGGTGGAACCCACCTCGGTTCTTTCAACACCAAAGCCAGCCGCGCACAAAAGCCATTCGGGGTCGCTCTCGTAGGTATTTTCTGGGCCGTATATTGATGCTGGCTTGGAATAGAAAAAGCACTGAGGTATAAAATAGCGGCCATTGTGACACTGTAAAAGCTCATCGACGAAAAAGATTTCCTTGTCGACGCTGACGGATGGTGTGGCGATGTCATCCGATGCGAATAGCATTTTTTCGCCACTGAAATGGTCTGAGAAATGAAATCCCTCATTTTTGGGATAGTCCATCATTGCCAAGCGAGTGAGCGGGTTGGCGTAATCCTGATGCGTGGTGAATAATTAGATACATAGCCGTCATAACGCACAACTGGGTATACATACCAGGGAGATCGCACGAGCAACGCTATTCAGATAAAAGATATTACCACTCGCAGATTGAACCTTTTCCATTCCATCCCCAATGATATTTTTGATATTCTCTCGACACCGCTTGAGAGAGTTGAGTGCGGGCACAACAGGCATACTCATTTCCTTTGCCCATTTTAGGACTGCTTTCTTCTGCGCCTCTGAGAAACATAGGCGTGGCGAGCTGAACAGGAAATCAGTCATGAAGGTCTGAAGAAATAAATGAGCAAATAAAGCATGACCCCTAGTAAGACTGCTTACCTCCTTCGAGGGCCACAGGTACGTAGGCGAATCTACCGGTATTTGATGGGCTGACTGCTTGGGGATCGGGGGGAAACTTGACGGGTTGGGGTCGGCCAGAATTTCATCATCGTCTGGTTGATCGCCCACTTCGCTAGTTTCGCCGTCGTCTCCATCAATACCGAGTTCTTGCTGAATGGAGAAATTAACTGAGGAATTTGTAATGCCACCTTCTTGTTGACTCTGCAAGCATTGTTGAAAGAGATCATCACCGCTACCATCAATCGTAAAGGTGCGTTCAGCGAGATATTGTGCGACGAGATCGCCTAGTGGCTCTTCGTCGTCATGATGTGGTTGCTGATCGGTTGGCGGAGAAGGGGTATTGGATCGTGGGTCATCCTCATCCGGAACATCTTCAACTGTCACTTCATATCGGGGAGATGGTGCGTTGTGGGTCGTATTATCTTTACTGGCGTGCACCCCCCCTAATGGCTCACGATGAGCGGGAGAGTGGCACCGATTGTCCTCTACATCAATAACTTCTTTGATTGTGGTCCAGTACCTGTGGTGAGGCCCGCGCGTCTCATCATGGGACGTCGATAAAGAAGTGGAATCTTCATTGACCTCGGGCTGGGTCGTGGGTTGAAGGAAGATGTCGAATCTCGTGCCATCCAAAAGAGATGAATGCTCAGCATGCCGGCGATGTTTCTCTGAGGCAACATGTTTTTTAATATGCCTCTTTTTCATTGTTGGACGGCGGCCATGTGCAAGAGGACAAACGCTACAGGTGTAGCAGTCGGAAACATTTGGAACCGCACAAACTGCGCGTAGTGTGTGAGCATTCTTTTATTTCGACGCAATATTGAAAGAGCTTACCGTGATTATTATCCATAAATAGCTGATTGCTGATGCGTCGAATATAGCACAAGCGGTGTGATGGACTTGAACCTATTTTCGCAATTCGTAACGCACGTGATTCGACAATGTTTCAGCGCTCGCCGCTCGCCTCTCTTCTTTTTTTTTCTGAACGTTGTTTTGAGCTTCGATGTCTGCAAACCCCATGCCACAAACGCAAGTAATAACCACTTCCATCATAGTTTCTGATCCACTCAAGAAAGTGCGTGCCCGCTGTGGCCTGAGACCGTTGTCAATTCATATTGGTTTTATGGGCGAACTTCCGTCCAACATTTCCCAAACGACGGTGGTGAGTTCGACTTCTTCTTTTTCCCCCACCGCGCAACTAATACGTCTTAGCCTTTGCAGATATCTGTTGCTCTCCCTACGGAATACGGCGTTTATACCCTTCCTATCCTTCGCGCGACGCTTGCCGAAGACGACGAGAACACGGACATGGAACCTCTGGACTTCGATGTAATGAGTACATCGCTCGTCCTTTCTCCCCGCGGGCTAACGATGTATAGCTCCCCCCAGAACCTGAAGAATACCCAAGCTCCCCTGTCACCGAGCACGGTCACGCTGCAATTCCCTTCCTTCCCCTCAGCAGCGCCTTCGACCCCAACCTTCAAGAGTGTTGGGCCACTCTCTGGCCAAGGATCCAGGACTGGCTTATCAACATTGTCGTCGAGTCTGATGCTCATGAGTGGCGCTGGGGGGTTGAAGCCTTCTGGATGGCATTTATTGCAGCAAATCCCCGGTTTCCTGGGGGGCAGTGGCCTCGTTGGAACTCATATATTGCACTCGAAGGTGACTTTATCCGGGTATGGATGGAGGAATTCGACGAGGGTAACGGGTATCAGTACTTCCATGGCTCTCCCGATACCGATTCATTGAGCCACAGCAAGATATGGGCGAAGTTCCAAGCCCTCTTTCATATTTACTGTCCAGCCATCCCCCTTCTGTAGTTGTGTTCATGTAATATGTAAATATCAATCCCACCAGTTTCCGACCCACTAGCGCCATACTAAACCATGTTCATATCAACTGATACACATTACCACTGAAAGCTATCAAAAGGTGCCTCAGTATGAGTGCTAAACCGTGTCTCGGTGTGGAGCCTCCAACCATACACCAATATAGGTGCCCAACCGCATGCTAACATGAGCGCCCAGCCGCGTCTCAGTGCTAAACATAAACCCTAACCCAGGATGACCACCAGACCATAGACCAGCCCGAGCTTCAAACCCTGTGTCAAGGTCTGAAGCTCACCCTTCCCTATTGTTTGGTGCAGGCATCAGGAAAATGTGGACTTTCACCGTAGATCCACATAGTTAAAATAGCAGGTATAGGACCATAGACTGAAGGCCCTTTATGTGATTCCCATAGCACCCATAATGTGTTCTATAATACCACATAGCTGCCATAGCACCCTGCCATATCTGCATAGACTTGGCTACCTCATGTATAGCACTGTATAGCCCCCTGCTATATTCATATAGTATTAGCTATATGTGATATAGTTACATATAGTTGGCCCCAATATACATATAGCACCAACTATGTATTGTATAGCAGCATATAACCTCCTGCTAGGTCTATGTCATTTCACAGTACTATGATTGCACCGAAAGACCATATAGTATGACACCAGTAGTCAATCACCTTTCCCAATACCTCAAAAGAATCAATACTAGAACAAATGAGCAACATTAAATTGGATGTAAGATAAGATATCCATAGGACCATAAACGAGTGGGCAGGGTATCAATATTTATCTACAAGCACATACCACATCCTATCAATCCTCGTCACTGTCCTCCAAGTCAGCTCCGGACAGACCCTCCTCATGCTCCAGTATAGCAGCTCTAAAAGCAGATTGTGGAATTGCGGGGGCATTTTCTGCAGTCTTTGGAACACCTGCATGAATACTGGTCATTAAATTATGGATTAGCACAGAATTTGGAGGTAGCAAGATGGTGGCTTACCGTCCATGGTTGTATAGCCTTTGACACATCTTTGGAAGCAGGTTATGCTTGGCAGTATACTCTCCGTAGGCATAAAGCGACCTGAGGTGATCAACATATGTTTGCTTGTAGTCTTCTGTCCGGAATTGGACCTCAGTCTTGAGGCCAGTAGCCCATTCATCGATAGCGCATTCGACCTACATCATCACGAAAGTTATGGTCAATTTTATTAGAAGTGAATGATGTAAATACGCACCGCAGTTAGGATGAGTGCAATTGCCTCGATGGGCATGGGGTCAAATAGGTCACCAAATTCGATACCTTCATCTTGCTTGTTTCTGAACCACACTGCGTTGATTCCTTCACGGATGATAGGGTGCTGGTACAGTCCCTTGCGAGGAGTGTTCTCGTCACCAAGGATCTTAGGTATGGTGATTCGTCAGTATATAATGCACCATTATAGAGCATGGTCAACCTACTTTGAATACGAAACCCTTCTCATGCTTGAGGTTTTCCGCGAGACTGCGGTTCGCAGCAATGGTCTTCCTACTCTGCCCACTACTGAAACCATATAGAGCCGCAACAAGGAGGACCATTTTGGTTTTGGCCTCTCCACGCATTTGTGAGCCGCGTGCCCGAATCTTCAGATAATTATTAACCATTCAACCGAAAGGAAATCAACCAAAGACTTACAACTTTATATATTCCAGGAGACAATGGGATTGGGTCAAGGGCCTTGATCTGAAGTGCGATCGCCCAGGATTTTTTGATTAGCTGGAGTTCCACTGCCGTATCGGGGAACGCATCGTCAGTAGAAAGACAACACCTATAAAGCCGATTAGCGAGCGCAATAACATCCTGCTCGATTTCGCCATAATCAGATGCCTTGGGCCGTCCTTTGCGAGTCTTGGCAACCTTCGTGAACAGTTCATTGAGTGGGTTCTCGAATGATTGCTTGCGTTTAGTTCCGGGCACAGGACTGGGGGAGCGGGACATCCTCGGGGCTGGGGAGGATTGTGACCTTACACTCATATCAAAATCAGCTGATGGTGATGGCGACATGGACTCGTATCGAACTGGAGAACCTTCAACAGATCGAGGAGGGCGGGGTGGCTGGGGCTGTGCAAGTGGGGGGCCTTCAATAGAAGGTGAACGCTCCAAGCTTGGATCCCGGTTACCCACTGGGGTTTGCGCCCTAGGGGATTGAGATAAGTGGCTGCGACCCCTAGACTCTGGGTTTGATGGTGGCGGAGGTGGTGGGACCTTGGTTGCGCGTTGCGTCAGCTGCTTAGTGGTCTTTGGCCTAGACTCAACAGCGCGGAAGGTGATCTGAGGATAAACATCTGTTAATCGGAGAAAATAAAAGAAAATAATAATAGGATACCATTGTATCCTCGCGTTCAGCTTCGGGATTGTCCTCAGTAAGTGGAATGCCTGCTGCCCGATCCTGCTTCCGCTGGTTATGTTTGGCCCGATCTGCACGTCGTTTTTGCGCCTCAGCTTGGACTATAGCATTTTCAGCTTTGTCCTGCTCTATACATAAATCTTATTAGTATATACCTGCAGAAGAATATATGGAACTCACGGAGTTGAGCAATTTTTGCCGACGGCCGTCGAATCCTGGCAGGGTGGTCACTCATGGGTATTGAGAGCTGAGCAGTGCAAGAATAGGATACAGTGCGAGAGTGGTGGAAGAAAGAATGAGAGAGATAGAGTGGGAGATTATCGGTGAATGCAAATGAGTGTGGAAGTGAGAGTGGGGAATGGTCATTAGACAAAAAAGAGGAGACATTTTATAGGCAGTTGGAGGAGCCCCGAAACAGAGGGCCCGAGTATCCAGTCCTATAATTGGGGTGAGTTGAGATTGGAAAAACCATAGTACCGGTCAGCGGTGGGCTTTGGGGGACAAACGACACATTAGGGATAGTCTCCAAGGAATCGCCACCATCATTGCGGCAAGGTGAACAATGAGGCAGGACCCATGGACAACCTGCACGTCGTATTAGGTATGATCCTAGAAAATTTTTTAGGTACAACCTACTGAATACGTATCACGATGGAGCAAGTCGCGTGGTGGGCTGTGCAGCAGGATCCGTGGATGGTCTGCGTGTTGCATTGGGGATGGTCTCGGGGAATTTTCTAATACCATGGTTGAGTCTAATGTCCAGCAAAATGTGTGGAATAAACCGTACCCTCAATGCCTCCACAAACACTTGCCAAACGAACTCCAACCTGTCCTTACTGCCGACGCATCTTCGCTGACCAGCAGGCACTCAAACGCCACCTTGGAAGGGCTAGGAAGTGTCGTGACCGGCTGAACAGTTCCCTGCATGATGGAAGGCCGCACATGAATACCAACATCGATGATGATATAGAGATGGACTCAGCTGATTTGGATGCAGTCCTATCATCAGAGGACGAAGCGCGGCCACCACAGGATAAGCACTCGAAACCAACATATGTGAGTGTTGAAGACCTTAAAGATGAGAATCACCCCAATGACGCACCATAGAATTTTGAGCGTTACGTCGAAACTTTCCCAAGACCTGCCGGGGTCCCCATTCGCCCATCGAAAGAAAAAACAAAGTTTGATCTCCTCCGTGAATTGAAAGCCAGAGAGGGTGAAGACCAATGGGCCCCATTTGCCAGCCAAGACGAGTGGGATTTGGCAATGTGGTTGTCAAAGAATGTTGGCCAGAAGTCGACAGACGAATTTCTCAAGCTTCAAATTGTGAGTCTTCGGGATGAACTTGGATGGTGTGACTAACATTTGTTCCAGACCCGTGACCGAACAAACTTGTCATTTCACAACAACTATACGTTTCTCCAGAAGGTCGACGCCCTTCCGACTGGGCCTGATTGGGAGTGCGAGATTGTGACGGTGGTGGGGGATCGAGTGGGAGAGGATGGGAACAAGATGTCGGAAGATGTGGAGCTGTGGTATCGTAACCCCATCGATTGTGTTAGAGAATTAATTGGCAATCCCGCGTTCAAGGACTATATATCATACACACCAGAGCGTGTCTTCACTTCGAGCAGTGGTGAGAATCGAGTCTTTGATGAAATGTGGACGGGGGATTGGTGGTGGGATACCCAGGTGAGTGAACTTGCAATGATATAACTATTTTACTGACATTACTGTTGCGAAGTGTAAACTACCAGATGGAGCGACAATTGCCCCGGTGATCCTTGCGTCTGACAAGACACAGTTATCGCAATTTCAAGGCGATAAGAAGGCATGGCCAATTTACCTCACGCTTGGCAACATTTCCAAAGAGGTTCGGCGCCGTCCATCAGCACACGCAACAGTCCTCCTCGGCTATCTGCCAGTACCAAAGCTCGATTGTCATACAGATGCTGCGCGTTCACTTGCGGGGTACCGGCTTTTCCATCAATGCATGTCGAAAATTCTTGCTCCCCTCATCCAGGCTGGACGAGACGGTGTCGAAGTTATTTGTGCTGATGGTTTTATAAGGCTTCTTTATATTATTCTAGCTGTGTACATTGCTGACTATCCTGAGCAATGCCTGGTAGCGTGCTGTATGGAAAACCGCTGCCCAAGCTGCACTGTAGACCCAAAATCCCGCGGAAGCCCTGTTCAATCACCCCCCCGCGATCCCTCCATCACCCTTGAGCTTCTGGGCGCTCACTCTCGTGGTATAGATCCTCTCCAGTTCGATCAACTCGGCATCCGCGCAATCTACAACCCATTCTGGCAAGACCTTCCTCATTGCAATATCTTTGAATGTTTTACCCCCGACCTTCTCCACCAACTTCACAAAGGTATCTTCAAAGATCACCTGGTCAAATGGTGCACGGACTTGTTAGGCAGCGCCGAGGTTGACGCGCGCTTCAAAGCAATGTCGCGCAGCCCCGGCCTATGTCATTTTAAAAAAGGGATCTCGACTATTTCTCAATGGACGGGCACGGAGCACAAGGAGATGCAAAAAACGTTTCTTGGGGTACTGGCTGGTGCAACACCAAACAGCCAGGTTATAATTGTTGCACGCGCGATTCTAGATTTTATTTATTACGCTCAACTCCAGATGCATACGACAGAAACCCTCAACGCTCTTCAAACGTGCCTTCGGATATTCCACGAAAATAAAGATATATTTATTACACTCGGCATTCGTGAACACTTCAACTTTCCCAAATTACATTCCCTCCTCCATTACCTCGCTTCGATCCTTGCACTCGGGACCAACGACGGCTATAACTCCGAGTCGCCTGAGCGGCTTCATATCGATTTCGCAAAAGAAGCCTACCGCGCGAGCAACAAAAGGGACTACCACGAACAAATGGCGTTATGGCTACAGCGCCGGGAGGCTATGTGGCAACGAGAAGCTTACCTTGCATGGCTCGAAGAGAGAATTACCGATGCAGACACTGACACTACCGACTTCGATGACACTAGCAATACTGAGGATGACCCGGAGGTGGCGGAAATAGACGAAGTCATAACCAATACATCCATATCTACCCCAACATCTGCTCAACACTACCAACTAGCTAAGACCCCACCACTCCAACGAATTTCCATCGCCACCCTCAGCGCAAATTTCGGTGCTGTTGATTTCCTTCCGGCACTCACCAAATTCCTTCAAGAACATTACTCAGCCTGCAAAATCATTCCGAATGTATTCGACCACTTCAACCTCTATAAATCTATCACGATCATACCTCCAACCAATCCCTATCTCAGTCCGCAGATCCGAAAAAATCGAATCCGTGCAACGCCTGCCGTCGCACCTCATGGGCGCCACCCGGGATCTGCAGCAGCCTTCGATACTGCCCTTGTCGTCGAGGACCCCGCAAAATATCAATCCCACGGTGGGCTCTCTGGTCAGTATATCTAAATCCACAACCCACTCCCAATTTACATGCAACGGCCAGGTCTACGTGTGGCTCAAGTACGCGCTATTTTCAACCTCCCACCCCAGTTTATCGGTGCCTATCCATGTCAACCTCTAGTATATATCGAGTGGTTTACACCGCTTGGGGATCCAGACATACAAACAGGCATGCATATCATTACTCGCTCTACACACTTCCATCGTCGAAATTCTGCCATTATTACAGTTGACCGCATAGTGCGTGGATGCCATCTGATAGGAAAGTGTAGTGGAACAATCACTGCGAAGGGGTGGACAACAGATAACGTCCTTGAGAAAGCTCAGCATTTTTTCTTTAACCATTACTTGCACGTCGATACATTTGTCAATACTAAAATCAAATGAGGAATCAACAGCTCATCTTCGCTGGAAACAATTTGATGACGGCCGTACCGGCCCCTTTTTGATTGTAACATCCAAAATAAGCTACCCTCTACCGCCGTCTGTGGTGGCATGCAGATTTTCATCAAAACGCTTACCCGAACTCACTCCCTCTATCGTCTGCGTGGTGGCATGTAGATTTTCGTCAAAACGCTTACTTGCAATCATTGCCCCCACCGTCTGCGCAGTGGCATGCAGATTTTCGTCAAAACACTTACCCGCAATCACTCCCTCTACCGTCTGCGTGGTGGCATGCAGATCTTCGTCAAAAACATCTACCGGCAATCACACGGGGGCTGAGTTGTCACTATCATCACCGAGAAACTACTATATCAAAGGTGTAGGTCTACATCAGTATGTGTGCTCGCTACACAGCGTATATTGCGCCCACCCGTAGCTACAAGATTCTCTGGAGTATTCAGCCTAGTCTATATCAGCCACTGTGGGTATGCACGTCAACTATGGCATCCTATGCAGTGTTCGCGTTAGTCTATCATGACTACAGGAACGACACTGTCGACTATGACGCGATATATTGAGCGCCATGGGTCACCACTCAGAATATATTGCAGGAATTCGGCTACCCATCACCGTGTACCTAACCGGTGAACTACGACCAATTTCAATTTTTCCTGATGGGCCCTTGACAGACATGATGTTTGGCCGCTGCAGCCAGATTCGGTAAATATATTCATGTTAGGGACGCATTCGACATTGTCCCAGCCATTAGAAGGGAGGGTGAGATGACATTATTATTTAATATTGGCTAGGGCCATGTGGCCAATGTGACGGGTACAATGGCTCCACCCTCAGAGACGTGTCTGGGTGACACTGTGACAGCCATTCTCGGCAAAAGGTTGAAACAGTGCTTTGGCTTGTTGGCGGTGTACATAAGGCGAATCAAGGTGACATCATTTTTGGTCCGGCGGCCCATTGCGACGTTCGGATTCACATCATCGTGTCGCGCTCTAAGCCAATCACTCGCCCAACAACACATACGTAATGAGATTCGCACCAACCTTTTGGCAATTAGCGTTCCGTACATACTCATGTATATGTCAGCGTAACGTACTGTTAGCAGCACTACGATTTATACCCCGGTTTGTAACCTGCACCACACGGCGCCTGCGTTCCTCGGTCCGACGTACTGTCTGGCAGCTGTGTAGAATCTTTTCCACCAATTGCCAACCGCGATGCTCTACTGGACTTGGTGTGGAGTCAGTTCCAGATATTTTTTCCAGGTAGGGAAATAGGCAGTCCAAATGAGCCGCAACGAGAAACTCGTCCTCGATCGGCGAATCACCCACAGACAATGTTTTAAGGCCGTGAATGAGGGGCTCGCCAGTGAGTGTGGGTAACTCCCTCGTATCAATGGAAAGTTGCAAGGATGTAAGATCCGGGCAGAGCTGGGCGAGGGATCGTAATCCAAAAATCGTTGGACTGTCTTGTTGATGAGGGCAAAACGGGATACTGAGTGTCTGGGCCATGGGCAAGGCAGACCCGAGCTCGATGAGGTCTCCATCCGGACATGGGATGCGCGGGAATCCACGGATGGAAAATGATTTAACATGGGGACAGTTACAAATAGGCCCCAGGTATGTGTACAATGTTGTATTGGGGCGTCCGGGAGATATGTTTGGTAGATCAAAGTCCAACCGTGAGATGCGGGGCCAATGGGTAGCAATCCAGTAAAATAGACCCAAGAAACCTAGGTCTCGGCAATACCCAGTTAGTGGTGATTTTGTGTTCCATTTCCCCCCTTTCTCGAGGGGCGGCCGGTTTTCCCGCGTGCTTGGATGATACCGAAATTGAAACAACCTGTTTGCTTGCAACTGTGATGACAAAGTCGCATATTAAGTCCAACTGGCCAGAGACAGAGAGCACGCGAAGCGCAGGAAAGCTAATATGGTCAGAGGGGGTTAGGAGTTTCGTGGCAGGGCCTTGTAGATTAATGTGAAGGTTCTCGAGACCATCCAATGCCCCTAATTGGCACAGAAACGTAGCGGATCCCGATGCACCGAGGTCTGGGATGATGACTGTGGAGAGAGATCTCATTTGTGGGACAAGGGCTAGACATGTTGCTGATATCGATCCACGAAGCGCGATTGAAATCAGTGATTGGGGAAGGTTGTTAAGAACGGCCGAGATGAATGTTATCATAATACTTGGGTCATCAAGGCTGTTTTGGACATCGAGGCTTTTGAGAGTCGGTGAGATTAAGAATAATGTCGAAGGGGATAATGCTGTTGACCAAACGACCTTCTGCAAGTGAGGATATATGATAGGGCGGTACTGAGCTAGGCGGACTAATGCAGTCGCGCCTATCTGCTGGGCTGGCACTGTGTGGTAATGAAATTCCCGCACGCGTCTTGAATGGTAATCGAATCGTGCCAGGTCCTGATCCGAAAAATTGTCACAGAAGGTCTGGGGAGCCAATTCTATCAGTATCGACGTTTGATAAGTGGATATAACCCACATAAGTGTCCGCCATGTCTTCGACCATTTGGAAATTCTGCAATAGTTTTAACACAGGCATCAAGGATGTCATCGACCACCACAACGAATCAAGTGCGGGTTCCACAAAGGCTTTACAGGTTAATGCGGCTCGAAATAATGACAACTTGTTCTTCGATTTGGTTGTGTCATCTAGATCGATCGAAGTTCGAAAATGACGAAAGATCAACTGGAGAATATCCTGATTAACTAGTACCAGCACACAAGCAGGAGTGGTAGTAAATTCATCGGTGCTGGCAATACTATTGGTGTGGGGATGCGAGCTGATGCTGGCCATCAAGGTAAGAGCGGTGAAACTTGGTCATGCAACCCGTATCAGATTATAAGGTTGTTTGCCTCACGTCTGATGCATGGTGGACTGAGGCGTCTTCTGGAAGGCAACAGTAAGTCCGCAGTCAGTGCCACGAGTTGTGAGAGTGGACCCCGGACCTAACCTGGGGTCTGACTTCAATAGGTCCAAGCTCAAACTAGTCGTACATGTGGTTATCACTGCGCAAGTTGAGAGAATTCGAGGGCCAAGCAGTGGTATTTGGGTATGGCTTCTGGGTTATTAGCCCATGCGCGATCGGCATATGGGAATAGTAGTCATATCGCAAAGTATACTAACGAGCGGTTAAACAAAAATAGCGTGAAATAGCATTGGCTGTACCTTCCCCACCGCAATACGTTTGCGCTTAGTAGACCGTATTGTCTGGTAGACACGCAAGATCTTCTCCACCGTCCCCAAATCATTCGCGCGTATGGTTCTCAAACGCGATAAATAGCCCAGATATTTCGCCATCGGAACACATCCTCGACCAGCGTCGATGGATAATACTTGTATGCCATAAGTGAGTGACTCCCCAGCAGCTTCGGGTAAATAGCAGGTATCGAGGGACAATTGAGGGTTGTGAGACGAGGGCAGAATTGGGCGAGGGGACGCGGTAGTTGAGTAATACTTGTATCCGAACTGGAACCCTTTGGGAGGGGAGACAGAGGGTCTGGACTATTGGCCATGAATACAGATTTGGCATTACAAGCGTTGCGAGGGATGATGCTTTGGGTCAAGGCCAGGCACAGTTTGAAAACACCCCACGGAATGTGGCATTGGTCGGTGATTGACCAATAGAAGTGTCATAGTTGATGGTGGGACTACCACCACTTTCGTTAGCCATAACATCGCGGTATTTTAAGGTCGACGAGGCGAGGAGGGTGATAGAAAGGGACAACGACGCTGTCCGGGTAATCCAGTGTGCATTCGGAAACGCTCCAGAACGGCATTGGCTAGAGTGGGTAGTAAAACTCCCGCACTCGGTTGGACGAACCGCGCGCAGTCTTCCACTTGTATTGCAAAGAGCCTGTATGCGGGTCAACACCGGGGGCAGCATACAAGGAAGAAGCATGACATACATATTATCACCAATGGCTTCAATAACGGTATGAATGACGACATCGACCAATCGAGAGCAGGCTTCAAAGGGGCTTTGCATTGTGAAGCAGCTCGAAGTAAGGCCCTCCTGTTCTTCAGATCGGCTAGATTGTCCAAATTGCTCGCAAAATGACCAAGGATCGCCTGGAGAACGTCTTAGTTGGCTAGTCCTAGCGCACGGATGGGGGGTTTATCCTGAGTTATATCCTTAGATCCATGTAGCGGGGTGGTAATACTATCAATGCGGGAATCTGGAATGAGGTTAGCCATGAGGGCGAAAGCGATGGAGGTTGAGTAACCACCCTTGTATCATATTATTTATAAGGTCGTCCAAAGTCGCCCCACAGCTCTTTACGAAATTAGGAAGCCTTGTGCAAATCGAAAGGTGATTTGGATTATCGTCTCCACCGTCCGGACCCGAGGTAGGGTTATGTGGGCGAGCAATTCTTCAGTGACTGCAGGTAGGCCTGATGTATCAAGCGACAATTGATGAGGGCAGACCGGACGATGAGCCGCAGCCCGCGAATTGTTGATGTACGCTATGCTAGTGGCTGATTTGGTACCCTCCAGGAGGTGGAGAACAGAATCCTAAGAGTCTGGGCTGTTGGCCACAAACACCCAATATTAGCAATCCATTGGTCCGAGGATGGGGGGCGCATAAATGGGGGCGTGAGGGTGTGACAAGGGCGGAAGAGTGTGAGTGGTGTCGCGTCGGGACATTTAGGGAGCGCGTTGGGTGGACCGGCGTCGATGCGAGAGAGATGAGGCTACAATTCCAATATACTCCAAGCCTTGGATCGATGTGGGTCACGATCCCAAACCAGGTTGCCGTGGTCTTCGACCAAACGATCTACCAGGATATCAGTCACATCGACATGCATTAATAACATCGTCCATGCTTACCACTGCACTCGGCGGTGTGCTCAACAGTACCGTCAGCTTTTCGTCTCGCATCATTTCTCTTCACTCATCCGTGGTTCCTTGGGTTTCACTTGGGCTCGTGGGTACGCGCTGCACATAGCCACCGAGATTCAGGCTTCATCGGCTTCCAGCATATCGCCGTCGACTCCATGGACGCTCGTCTCCGCCACCGGAGGTGTTCATATCAACAACCAACTCTTCCGGCGCATCCGTCGTCCCTGGTCAAAATTATTAAGGCTAGTGTCCTCATAACAACAGTATTGTGCATACCGTGCCTAACAACATTGCAGCGACTCCATTAACCGTCGGCGCATGCGTCTACTCCCTTTTTCACCCATTCACTTGCGCTCTTGTGCGAGTTCTTCGTGACATTAGCAGTGCCGCCCCCATCGAGACTGTCGGGATGATAATAGCGGGAGAAACACCTCCACAAGGGTGAGATGGGTCGTGCCGGAGTATCACCCTAAATGGGTTTGAGTAATCCGCTTCGTAGGCCGCGCACGGAAGTCGTGTCTCCGTTGTCTCCCAGCCGCCTCGCGAATCAACTGTCCCACAGTTGGGGCCTGCGAATGAGTTCTTCAGCTAGAATGGCGGAGGTGAGTGACTCACAGCGCGCCAGTGTCCCTCGAGGCCTCGTGCTTCTGCTATTGTCTACCTTGTACACGGGACCCCCAGGCTTCTGTTGGCCCGACGACGATGCTGGAAATGTATCGGCTCTGTTGGAGAAAATCTTGCTGTGGTATGATTACGATTGTTGCTTTATTTCGCACATCGCCGACAGCCAGGAGATGGTTAGGGAGGCAGGAATCCTAGAATTAGTGCGAGTAGCGACCGACCCCAGGGCGATTCGAGCAGGGCGGTTCTGGACAGATCAATGAGAAGGAGGATCGGGGCGCTTTGAGCAAAAAAAAAAAGATGCTACCTGAAATGAATACGCCAATGTGTATGAGTGCGCCGATCTAAGCCATTGAGACTGGTGGCCAGGATTTGAATACTGCGATCGGACGAAGCTCTTGCAAGGAAAGCGAAAAACGTGGGAGGACATTGTTGTGAAACCGTGTGAGCCGGGGAGCCGCCGGCTTCAAACAGCAAGACTTGGGTTACGTCACATTCTCCCGGTGAGTTGGTCAACAGGGTTTTTATAATCGAGAGACTGATTCCGCAGCAGCCAGTCAATTATCAGATACTAGCTAGATGCCACAACCTCCATCGTCTAGTCCATTTCCGCTATTTCAAATCTATTTGACACCAACCTCGTTTGCGTTGAAACCTCCGAGCCAAGTCCTTCCACTCGTACACTCTCAGCGTCAGAGCGTCACCGAGGGCACACGGAGCTACGTTGATGAATTTAGTCAGTCGCTTATCGCCTTGCTAACGGAGAGGTAAGCATAATCAAGGATATCACCTACATAATCCACTCGGCGAATGGACGTGCTGGATACTTGGAATCGTGAGTTTCAATCCACCTGTCTACCGCATGCTCAAACGCTATCAACATGCTCGCGTTCGCAGTCATCACCGACATCAATCATTCACAACTGCTCCACGGGTAATTTGCCAGGGGTTCCATCTACTTTGACAGTGCCCTTTTCCCCCGATGGCCTCCGAATCTGGGCGACGAATGAGGGTGTGGATGTAAGACACTTATGCGCTATCGATAACGCTGGTCGTTGATACTGCCTTAAATCCAAAGGACCAAGCGAATCAAACTGGTCGAGCTTATGCACATAGAGGGGAGCGAATGGTGAACAGGTCCGTGTACTTATGTTACAGTTGAAATAGTGCTGGAGTCTCACCTCCTTATCAGAGACGTGTCAACTTTCTTGGGCTCTTCGGTACGATGCTCCGTCGCCGCTACTGTATGGTTCTGAACACAGGTTCTTCGTCATTTTTCCGGGGTTGCATCAGCCATCGCCTTTCCCCGGTCGATATGTCGATGGTGCCAACTCTCGCTGCTGGTAGTATTCACCATTCTTGATGGAAATAGGAATATTTATCGTCGGCCTAGGACTTCCCATGGCGAATGAGTACGGATGGCGAATAAACGACGCGATTGATTAGCCTTAGCTACAATGTTACTGGTGTCTAGTAGTGGGAACCCGCCGGAGGGTGGATAGCTATCAATATTCGAATTTTATCAAACCATTGTACTCTTCCGGCAGCGACGAGATGACCCAAAAATGCTGGGGCTGGGTGGCTGGGTATGTCACGGTGGTCAGTGCGCTGAATGTGTGACAGGTGATCGATAATCCGGCGCCTGCGTCCACGTTTGCACCTCGTTGAAATCCATCTCAACACAGAGCTCAGTCGTCGTTCAAAGCACAATCGAAATCGTCTACGGTGTATATCACAATGTCTCAACAAGTTACTCATCGATCTTCTTCAGGTGTTACTCCTGTAGCCACGGAAACATCATCGGATATTCTCGAGGGCCTTTCTCTTGCTGCCGGGGCTCTCACTTCCATCGGGGGAGTTGTGCCGCCACCGGGTGGCCCCATTTTGACAGCTGTCGGTGGAGGTGTAGCAGCCATCGTCAAAATCATTCAAGTGAGTTGTCTGCCCAACCCGATGCGCTCAGAGGATATAATCATCGGATATCAAGCAAAACATCAAAAATCAGGAAGACGCTAAAGGGCTCATACTTGATATTCAAAGCGCAGTCGTCGTTATTCGCGATGATGCCGAATCTACAAGTCCATTGGCCACTCCCAAGTTCCAAGCAGCCGTTCAGGATTTCCTTGCGTGCGAAAGGTCTAGTTCATTTCGTCATATGCTGATTCTTATCCAGGTCATTACAATCCATTCAACAGTCCCTCGAAGTTACTTTCCAACCCAAGCCAAAAGGAAAACGGGCTCGGGTTAAGCGTTTTTTCAAACAAATTACTCAAACAGCCCCATTTCAGGAAAAACTCATCTCGTATGGCGAAGAAATCAAAAAACACAAGAATAACTTACAGGTGTGTAACTTTTTGTGGACCCTACTGCTTGACCCAGCATTCCTCAGGCTGCTCAACTCACAGAGGTCCAGAATATGACTTGTATGTATCCAATTGTCTTTTTTTATGTGTTTTTACCCTTGTATCTCAGATATGGCCCAAGAGAAAGAGTATCTCAAACGGCTTCAGGCAATCCCTGATGAGGTGAGGGGTGGAGCCCGAGTTGTCTCCTGCATGGCTGGGACCCGCAGGGACATCCTTGATACTGTTACTGCATGGCTCCAGAACCCTGATGCTCAGAACATCTTATGGGTCAGTGGTAGCCCAGGGGCTGGGAAATCAGCCATTGCTGCCAGTGTTGTTGATATGTTGAAAGCTCAGGGGGAGCTTGGTTCTTTCTATGTCTTTAAGCAAGGGAATGCCACTCTGGCTGATCCTGTGGCTGTTTGGAGGACCATTGTGCATGATCTTGTGGATATGCCATTTCCCTCCAGACATGAGCATTTTCATGTTGAGTTGAGGAGGAGGATTCTCACTCTCTTGCAAGGGAGCACATTTGATGCTGGGAGCAGAGATGTGGAGGCTCAGTTTGAGGCACTTATTCAAGAGCCCATGAAGGATCTTGGAGTGTCTGGGTTCCCTGTGATTGTCATTGATGCTCTTGATGAATGTGGCACTCAGTCACAGCTTGAGTTCCAGATGTTCTTGAGAACTCTGGTCTCTTGGAGCAGGCTGCCCAGGGGGTTCAGGCTGGTGGTGACAGGAAGGAATGTTCACAGCATTGAGGAGAAATTGGTTCCAGTTAGTTCAGGGGTTGTAATTTCAACTGGAAGCAATGTGACTCAGGTTTCATTGTCAGATGTTGGTCAGTACTTGAGGAAAAACATTCCTCAGGCCAGTGGGGCCAGTAAGAGTGACCTTGTAGAATTGGAGAGAAGAGCTGCTGGACTATTCATCTGGGCAACAACAGTGGTCCAATTCATATCAGCTGGGCCCTCAAAATCTCAATTAAAGAAGATTCTATCCTCAACCACTATGATTGGCAACATTGACCAGCTTTACCTCACAGTCCTTGGGCAGGCTTTTAGTGGATGGAGCTCTGCTGACTGCCAAGCTGTGAAATATGTTTTATCAGTTTTGCTTCTGGCAAAGATCCCCATCAATAAAGAGTGTCTTTCTCATCTTTCTGGTGTTAGCTCAGATGAGGTGGATGAGATTTTAATGAGGCTCAAGCCTGTTTTGAGTGGGAACCACCAAAACATGGGTTTTTTGAGAATCTGTCACTTGTCCTTTTCTGACTGTCTCCTGGACCCCACCAAAGGAGGGGAGTTCTACATTGATCCAGCCAGATATAGCCAGATGCTTGCTGAGAAGTGCTTGAAAATCATGATCAATAATCTCAGATTTGATATTTGTCACCTTCCCACATCATATAAAGCCAATCAGGATATGGAAGGTATTGACCAACTGGTTAGGAGTCATATTTCACCATGGCTAGCATATGCATGTCAATTCTGGGCTGGGCATTTGGATCAGTCTGTGAAAATCACAAAAGAGATTCACTATGCTAGAGACATTAGAGGATTATTTTTTATACATTTCTTGCACTGGCTGGAGGTTCTGAGTTTGACTGAAAGAATTGATTCCATTTTTGAATCTCTGTCACAAGTGCTGGGGTCTCTAAAGGTATGGATGATATCAATATTAAATGAATATAAAACTTACTAACTACTTGTAGTATGAGGAACTTGAAATGTTTGTTAAAGATTGCCAAAGATTTGTGGCTGCTTTTAAGCCAGCAATTGCAAAGAGTGCACCTCATATCTATTTGTCTGGGCTGGCATTTGCCCCAAAAGATTGTTTAGTCTCAAGACAGTATATTAAGCAATTTGGACAGCTGCTCCAATTAAGAGGGGCACTGAGAGATTGGCCTGCATTAGAACAAACATATCAAACTGATAGTGGGGTGAAATCAGTATGTTACTCTCCTGATGGGAGACATGTTGTCTCAGGATCTTATCACAAGAGTGTGAGGGTGTGGGATGCTGTCACTGGGGGCCAGACTGCATTGCTGGAGGGACATCAGAATTGGGTGAATTCAGTGTGCTACTCTCCTGATGGGAGACACATTGTCTCAGGGTCTGATGACAAGAGTGTGAGGGTGTGGGATGCTGAGAGTGGAGGTCAGACAGCCTTGCTGCAGGGGCATCAGAAATCTGTGAATTCAGTGTGCTACTCTTCCAATGGAGGACATATTATTTCTGGATCTTCTGACAAAAGTGTGAGGGTGTGGGATGCTGTCACTGGGTGTCAGACTGCCTTGCTACAAGGACATCAGAAATCTGTGAATTCAGTGTGCTATTCCCCTGATGGGAGATATATTGCCTCAGGGTCTTCTGACAAGAGTGTGGGGGTGTGGGATGCTGTCACTGGGTATCAGACTGCCTTACTACAGGGACATCAGAAATCTGTGAGTTCAGTGTGCTACTCTCCTGATGGGAGACACATTGTCTCAGGGTCTGATGACAATAGTGTGAGGGTGTGGGATGCTGAGAGTGGAAGTCAAACTGCCTTGTTGCAGGGACATCAGGATTGGGTAAATTCAGTGTGCTACTCTCCTGATGGGAGACACATTGTCTCAGGGTCTTCTGACAAGAGTGTAAGGGTGTGGGATGCTAAGAGTGGGGGTCAGACTGCCTTGTTGGAGGGACATCAGTATTCTGTGAGATCAGTGTGCTATTCTCTTGATAGGAGACACATTGTCTCAGGGTCTTGGGACAAGAGTGTGAGAATATGGGATACTGAGAGTAGGAATCAGACAGCCTTGCTGCAGGGACATCAGGATCAGGTGAATTCAGTGTACTACTCCCCTGATGGGAGACACATTGTCTCAGGGTCTTATGATACAAGTGTGAGGGTGTGGGATGCTATCACTGGGTGTCAGACTGCCTTGCTAGAGGGACATCAGCATTCTGTGAATTCAGTGTGCTACTCTCCTGATGGGAGATGCATTGTCTCTGGGTCTTCTGACAAGAGTGTGAGGGTGTGGGATGCTATAATCTGGAGTCAGATTGCATTGCTGGAAGGACATCAGGATCAGGTGAATTCAGTGTGCTACTCTCCTAATAGGAGACATATTGTTTCAGGGTCTGATGACAAGAGTGTGAGGGTGTGGGATGCTGTCACTGGGGGCCAGACTGCATTGCTGGAGGGACATCAGGAGTCTGTAAATTCAGTGTGCTATTCCCCTGATGGGAGATGTATTGTCTCAGGGTCTGATGACAAGAGTGTGAGGGTGTGGGATGCTGAGAGTGGAAGTCAGACTGCCTTGCTAGAGGGACATCAGCATTCTGTGAGATCAGTGTGCTACTCTCCTGATGGGAAACACATTGTCTCTGGGTCTTATGATACAAGTGTGAGGGTGTGGGATGTTGTCACTGGGTATCAGACTGCCTTGCTGAAAGGACATCAGGATCAGGTGAATTCAGTGTGCTACTCTCCTGATGGGAGATATATTATCTCTGGGTCTTATGATAGGAGTGTAAGGGTGTGGGATGCTATGACTAGGAGTCAGACAGCTATACTGGAAGGACATCAGGATTGGGTGAATTCAGTGTGCTATTCCCCTGATGGGAGATATATTGTCTCAGGGTCTGATGACAAGAGTGTGAGGGTGAGGGTGTGGGAATTCCACACCAACAATATTAATGTGAAAAGATATCATGGCTCATTTTCACCCAAGCAAGATGGTTGGGTTTATACACACTCACTCCAGGATTTGCTTTTTTGGGTTCCTTTATATTTTCACCATTATTCTCTCACATACTTTCCATCAATAGTTATTTGGCAGGCTCCTCATGCTGAAATTATTCTTAACTCAATGGTTCATGGACATATATGGGCATTATGCAAGACTAAATTAGCAGTAGAGTGAATTAATTAACTAGTTTTAATTATTTGTTTTCTAGTAGTATTTAAAGGTTTGGTTTTTTCAGTGAAAAACTGTAACAGTTGAGGCTAGGACTCTGTAACAGATGTATTTACTAGTATTTACCTACACCTTTACTTAGAAGTCACCCATGACCTGTAACACCAAGCTCACTTTTACTCAGTGAGGGTGAGGGCCATTGCAGGTGCATGGCATGACTGAGTCCAATGCATATGACAATATAATATATTTATTAGTATTCTAAGCAGTGATGAACATAGATGCAATCTGATTATCTGAGGCAGAACAAATATTGAACTGATCAAAGTGCAGAAAAGGAGACAGCGGAGACACTAATCCACGAGGCTGAGGTGCTAAACGGCAAACTGAGTGTCTTGGGCGCATTTTCCGGTGTGCATGGACTAAGCAATGGGTCTGAACAACTAACACGTCCTGAGGGGCCTTTGAGAGTGTACGAGGTGCAGGGAACAACGGGGGATTAGTGGGAGCCTGGGGTGACTGGCTGGGCGCTTTGGACGAGTCTGACACATTTTCAGAGGGCGGTACAAACAGCGGCAATGTCTTGGAGGCTTCTGAAGTGCTATGACAGTTCATAGAAGCTATTGGCAATGCAGGAGCATGAAATGATACTGCGGAGGATGAGGGGGACTGTTACGATCCATTGCTTCTCATTCATCATACATCAGTCACTTGACTGATCCCATCTTTCATAGACGCTTCTACTTCCTCCATCATCATCTGACACCATCCACATGCTCCATCATCAGATGATACATCATGCGACCCTTATCTACTTCTCGACCGCATGGTCACCATTCTATCTTTGTTATCTTTGCTGTTCTTACTCAGCTGCTCAGTCAGCTCGCTTCTATTATCAGTCATCATCCTCCATATGTCTTACTATACTCACGGACCTTGTCATTACTGTGTAGTCATAGAACTACATACACTCTATATAAATGTAGCTATATACTCTTGTATTCGCTACGTTTAATCATTTATCGGTTCCCCCTCTACTAGCCTCCTGACCCAGAAGGCAACTCAGACCTTGCTAAGTGCCTTGAGTCTTTACTGTCGACTCATCGGCTTGCGTTAGCAGGACGTAACATTCGATTAAACGTCTAGGGTCACCAGGCAACCCTGCAACGAAACAGGACAACCCCTAGGGATAGGGACGACATCGACAGCGATCACAGTTGGGAGTACATCACTCCATATAGGGGCTCATTGCCAGGAACAGCATCGGAACTTGAAATACAAAGACTAGGCGACGAAGCGACCGTCGCGCGCAATAGGTATCACAAGACGTCGAAAGGATCGACAAAGAAGGAGTGGATTAACCTCCACAGACAGCATCAAACATTTGAGAAGCTCCACGACGAAAGATTAGCCGATGATAGGACACTGCGGCCTGTGGGGCAAACCAACAAACCAAGTGCTTCGCAGTTTGCGAGTGGGTGTCTTTAGTGCAGTGAAGGCCTGAATCTCCAAGAACTGTGGAGATCTTCGCAAGCTAAGGGAATGAACGCGAGACTCGAGAGCTCTAATGCGAAGGGGGAGTTGTATTATGCATGCTATGTGCGACTCTATATAAATCGGAGCTACGCGGGCATGAGGCCAGTATGTATGTAATGTAAGATAATCTGTATGATAAAGAGAAACTATGCGATCACTATGGTAAGATGCGATCTGAATCGCATTGAAAGCGCGATCTCCACGCGTACGAAGCGATCAGTGGTCGCGCATTAGTCGCGCGATGCGAGGGTAAGTAAGTAAATTAGCTACGAATGTCCATATATATGTGAAATGAATATGAAATGAATGCGAACTGATGCTAAACCTAAACCATGCTTATCACCGACATCAGGAGAAACATTCGTCGGGCGAAGGAACAAGAAGAAGTCACTCGCATCATTCAGGACAGTTGTCGTCCTCGAGAAGAGAAGGGAGTAGCCACAGATCGCATCACACTTCCCACCCCACAACCCACAGTTCACGGGTCGCGCCCCCCGTCAGAGAAGAACCAATCACGGCAGAACCAGAAGACGAATACGCCGCATATCGCCAGTCCCATCCCACACCAACAGCTAGCCAATACACCTCCGCCCCCGCTCCCCAGTCACTACCCCCTCGCACTCCCACAGCCTCGCATCAGGGTTCCAACCGTCTCAGGAAGCGCCGTCCCCACCACAATACACCTTCGGTTCAGAGCGAACCAGTACCGTTCAGCCAGTCAGACCCATCCAACCGGAGCATACAGCTTCCTTCACTGAATATCGAGACCCCACTCCCCCTATCCCCTCAGACGACGAGGACGAACCGCACGGAACAATGGCTACAGAGACAACGACCCCTAAGTGGAATGACAATGGAATCGCAGACCCCGGCATGTTCGACGGGGATTGCAACCTTTTTGACGGTTGGTGGCGTCGCATGCAACTTTACGTCAGAGGGAACGCTGTCCTGGACACGGATGAAAAGAAGATTTCGGCCACGCTCTCTAGATGTCACAAGAGAGCCGAGAACTGGGCGGCAATGAAGACAGATACAATACTCAACTCAAATGATGCCGGCACATGGAAAATATTCGTAACGGAAATTACTAAACAGTTCTTCCACGGTCAACGTCGATTACTAGCGGAAAACAAAATCAGGGTGATGACTCAAGGATCTCAATCGGTCGAAGAATGGATCGCAGACTTCGATGCTCAGAAACACATTGGTCAAGTTGCGGACGAATTAGCAGTATTCCTAATCCAACGAAACACCAGAAACTCGATCATCGACAAATGTCGCTTCCAAAATGGAGGCACTGGTCCAGCAACATATGACGACTGGAAGAAGGCGATCCTTACCTATGGCAATATCGAGGAAGAACTCAGCCTCATCCGAAAAGGAGTCCAACGCGCTTCCACATCTGGAGATCGGCACGATGGAACAGGTACCACTTATGGTGGCAGAGGACGACCCATGGATATTGGACAGGTGGAAGAAACCAACATTGATGCAGCCAATTGGAACGCAGCAGGAAGACCCAAATGTTTCAATTGCAACAACTACGGTCACTTTGCGCGCGAATGCCGAAAGAAGAAGACAAACATCAAAATCAAGATCAGGACAGGAATGAAATGCTGGAAATGCAACAAGGAGGGACACATGGCAAAAGAATGCCGGAGTTCAGGGATGGTAATCAAGGGCAAATTCAGGGTCCTTGATGATGATGAAAGCGACGATGAAGGTAAAACGGTTAAGGGAGATGACGATGAAAAGAAGGGTTTTCAGGAAGGGTCAGACTGAGCACAAAGTCTCGACCCAAGGGTTCGTCGAATCATTCTAAATCTGTACCACCACCGAAGAATGACAAATACATGATTCCACAACGACGAACTAGTGCACCTGAGCTCGCAACTCTACATCTCGCCACTCTCAAAACTAGAAAGGATAAAACAATGGTCACGGTCAAGGTTATAACCACGGACAAACGAAAGGCTAAACTCGACGCACTCCTGGACAGCGGATGCACCCACTTGGCAGTCAATCGACGACTGGTGGAAGCAGAAAAACTCCCCACAGTTGATTTACCCACTCCTATTCGGGCATTTAATGCAGATGGCTCTCTCAATGCGGATAAATTAATCACCAAAAGCGTCAGGTTCCAGATGCAAATTGGCGATCACAAGGAAGAAGCAACAGCACTGGTAGCGGACTTAGGCAAAAAGGATCTCTTCATCGGACATGAATGGTTACACAAACACAATCCCTTCATCAACTGGAAGACTGGCAAGATCAAATTCCCAGACTGCCCCCCAGAATGTGCCAAAGTAAGCGTCAGCACACTACCCAAGGCTAAAGTTCGGTCAACAGACACGGTCACGGATCTAAAACTCCCGAAGTACCTCACGACTTGGAAGGATCGATTCGAGAAAAAGACCTTTGACACACTCCCACCGTACAGGAAGCATGACCACGAAATTAACCTGAAACCAGATGCACCGGACGAATTACCAGCCAAATTATATCCAATGACAGCCGCAGAAATGGAAGAAATGGACAAATTCCTAGAAGAGAATCTAGCCTCGGAACGGATAATCCCATCCAAGAGTCCATACGCATCACCATGCTTCTTCATCAACAAGAAAGACGGATCCAAACGATTGGTACAGACTATAGAGAGCTAAACAAGTGGACGATTAAGGACAAATTCCCCCTACCTCTGATTAACGACATCATGACAAACTGAAAGACGCAAATTTTTTCACCAAGTTAGATCTAATCTGGGGATACAACAACTTGCGCATCGCACTTTACCACGAATGGAAGGCAGCCTTCCTAACACCACGCGGATTATTCGAACCACGGGTCATGTTCTTCGGACTCTGTAATTCCCCAAGCTCATTCTGCCGATGGATGGCCGAGATATTTAAAGACCTCATACGACAAAACAAGATGATCATCTATATCGATGACATTATCATCTACGCCAAGGACAAAGATCAGCTTAGAGAACGTAGCATCGAGGTCATGGAAATCGCACGCGCCAATGGAATCTCGTTCAAGGCCAGTAAATGCTTATTCGAGGTCCCTGAGGTACCATTTCTAGGTGTTATTGTTGGCAATGGGAAGGTCCGCATGGAGCAGGAAAAGATCGAAGTCATCCAGACTTGGAAACGCCCAGAAAACAAAAAGGTGTTCAGAAATTCCTAGGCTTCGCAAATTTTTACCGCCGCTTCATCAAGGATTATGGAAAATGGCCGAACCGCTCACACGCCTCACAGGGTCTAGCGAATGGTCTTGGACACCAGAACAAGAAGTCGCGTTTGAAAGTCTGAAATCAGCGATATGCTCAGAACCAATACTGGCACTCCCCAGGTCCAAGGGACGCTTCAGGGTCGAAACAGATGCATCAGGATATGCTATAGGAGGTGTCCTCTCTCAAGAACAGGATGGTAAATGGCACCCTATCGCCTTCATGTCCAAAGTAATGAACCCAACACAACGGCGATACGAAATCTACGACAAGGAACTGTTATCGATCATGGAAGCCCTCCGCATCTGGCGACAATATTTGGTAGACGCACAAGAACCATTTGAACTGTTAACGGACCACAAGAACCTAACATACTTCAGGAAAGCACAACGATTGAACAGTCGACAAATGCGATGGTACTTAAAACTTCAAGACTACGATTTTGAAATGCGGCATATACCTGGAAAAACAAACACAAAAGCGGACATCCTCTCACGACTGGAGTGGTATGAAGAGGACACCGAAGAAGAAGAGGTCATGATGTTCAAGAATCACGGATTTGGTATTCCTTCAGAAATGGAGGAAGAGGATGAAATTTCGGACTTTGGCATACGGTTCTTCGGAGAAGAACTACCTGAAGAGGAGGTGATTCTGGACACATCGGAAATTTCCATCTCTGCTCTCACTGAATTCGGCAATGAAGATCTGGAACAGCGCATCAGAAACCACCCACGCGTAGAATCAGAAGTCCGATTCGGTCTCAAGGAAAGTCCACACTTCTTCAAAGAAGCTGATGGCATCATCACAGTCGGAGACAAGGTCTATATACCCCCAGACAAACAACTACGTGAAGAATTAATCAACGAACATCATGATTCACCACTAGCAGGACACCCAGGGATCCACAAAACGAATGAACTCATTGGACGCACCCTATGGTGGCCAGGGATGCGATCAGACATCAGAGATTATGTCATGGGATGTGAAACATGTCAAAAGAACAAGATCAATCGAGAAGCACGCCACGCACCACTCTACCCCAACCCGATACCCACGCACCCCTGGGAAGAGATCTCAATCGACATGATCGGCCCCTTACCACCGTCTAAAGGTTACGATGCTATTTTGGTCATTGTGGACAGGCAATCGAAGATGATCAGGGTCGAACCAACGCACACCACCCTGACATCCAAGGGACTCGCTGAAATCTATCGAGACACCATCTGGAGACAACACGGAATACCCAAGAAGATCATCAGTGACAGAGGACCGCAATTTGCATCGAACTTCATGAAGGACCTATGTATCCTCTTAGGCATCAAGCGGAACTTATCAACGGCTTATCACCCTCAGACAGATGGACAAACAGAGCGTATCAATCAAGATGTCGAACAATTCCTTCGGATCTTCTGCAACTATGATCAGGATGACTGGGCCTCATGGCTATCAATTCTAGAATTCCAATACAACGATAAGATCCACTCTAGCACCGGACAAACCCCGTTCTTCCTGAACTATGGCCGACATCCATGGAAAGGCGATATCTCCATGGAACCGGTAAAGAACGAAGCCGCTCAAGAATTTGCATCACGCATTGAAGAAGTTCGGAAGAAAGCTATCACCGCCTTAGAAGCATCAGCCGAACGAATGAAGAAACAATATGATCGTCACAAGAAGGACTCGCTTAATCTCAAACCCGGTAACAAGGTGTTTTTAGAAGCCAAAAATATCACAACCACCAGGCCATCCAAGAAGTTATCAGAACGACGATTAGGACCATTCGAAGTCATTGAAAAGGTAGGCCACAGTGCCTACAAACTCAAGCTCCCCACCAACTGGACGCTCATCCACCCGGTATTCAATGAGAACCTATTAACACCTCTCAAGACAGCACGCTTCGAATCACAACAGAAGCCATCACCTCCACCACCCGATGTCATCGAAGGTTCAGAAGAATACGAAGTAGAAAGCATCCGAAAGGTCAAAAAGAAGAATGGAAGACTTCTATTCTTCGTCCATTGGAAAGGGTATCCGGAAGAAGAAAACACCTGGGAAGTCCGCGCAAACCTCAAACACTCCGCGGATCTGGTTAAAGACTTCTACCGCCGTCACCCCAATGCACCACGATAAATACGACACTCGTTTCAACCACCTTACTTTACCCCCACATCTTTTAAATTGCATTCCACTCACAAACCATATTCTCCACCATGTCTATCCCTGCCACTCAACTTGCCTTGGCCATTGCTGCCCTCTTCCCCACCCTCGAACTTCTTCATTCTACCCCCATCCATATTCGAACAATCAATGACTGGATCAAAGCGTTGGACAACATTGCACGCACCCTATCAGAAGACGACGTTACTATGCTGCAACCCCTCCGCGACCAACGGGTTCAACTCCACAATCTGCGACAAAGTCTACTCGACTACGAAAAAGACCTACATGCTCATGTTCAACGAGTACTAACCCACCACGCTCCTGGTCTCACTGACGGAGACATGACTACGCTTCGTCAACAAATGACGGTCAACGAATGGGGTGTTCCTATCAACCCCACGGAGGTCCACCCGGAGTACCGCCTCCCTGTCATTCCCCCTCCCCCATCTTTAGGCACTCCCACTCACTCTGCCTCGTCTAGTTCTCCAACCTCTCCAACACAACTCTCCCCCACAGGAGAAGACGCCATCGCAGGCCCCAGCCACCTGCCACCAACACCACCCACGTTCACCCCCATAGGGGTCCTCCCATTACACCGGTTGTGCACCATCAAGATCCCCAAAATGTTCACCCCCACCGACCCCTACAATGGTACCCACATGTACAGTGGACACCCGTTCAGATATTGGGTACGCGGACCGGACAACGAAGCGGTCTTCTTTACGCGCAAGGGCGAGGAATATTTGACAGCTTATAAAAAGCAGGATCTCGGTAAAGTGTTGCTAGAAGCTGGTTTGTTGGTTTAGAGTTTCGGGACGAAACCCCTGGAGGGAAGGTCATGTTGAGATACCAGCTTATCTACAGTATTTGACTTAGGATTAATTTCCGCTTTATGATTACATAAGCGCGTCCAGTCTTTTACATTCGTAGATTGTCTCTCATTCAACAATATCACAATAGATCCTATACTCATCTAATAATATCTATTTAATCTCCCATCTACTTCATCCACTGCCAATAGGTTATGGGCCCTGGGCAACCTACGATGTCGTCATCTTGGTCTCTCGAAGTTCCGAATGTGAATCTCGAAGACAATGGTTCAAACTGGCTTACCTATAAGGAAAGGTTAATATGGACTCTGACTCACCAAGGACTCGAACGACATCTGTACGGAACCGCGCAGAAGCTTGAAGAGCTTCTCGAGGTAGATGGGAAATGGTTCAACAAAGAAGAACCTACGAAATCGCTCAACAGAAAAGAAATTAGAGAGCACGAAACGAAAATTGATATTTTCGTGCAAAAGGAGGCAACAGTTCGATGCATCATCTACGAAACGATTAGCCAATACACCTTCCTTCGAATATTCAAGGAAGAGACCTCCGCGAAGCTCTGGATAAAGCTCACCAGCTTTTTCGAACCTCTTGAGGCCAACTCGCGATCCATCCAAACGCATGCCGAAAAACGCGCCGAAAACGCGGTGGTAATAGCGGAAAAGGGAGGGGAAGAATCCGAGGGGAAGCCAAAGGAAGAGGACAAGAAATTATGCTCGGATCGCAGCTGCACGGGGAATGCTCGCGACGCCGAATGCTGTAGGAGAGGAGGAGAAGGAAATGGTCAGGAACCACAGGAAGAGAAGACGACGAGCACGAACGCTGCCACCTCGAGTGATACCAGCCAAGACGTAGCTCGCGCAAAGACCTCATACCCCCGTGAAGAAACCCCTGCCCAATCCACTCCAGGACCCTCGCCGCGCACCGTCGATCGAATCCCCGAGAGTCGAAACTCATATTGTGTCAATCTTGCTAATAAACCGTTGGAAATCCGTCTTGAAATGTCGAATGCATGCGAAGCGTTGTCGAAAAACGCGAATCCGTCGGAAATCACAGCAGATAAAGAGGACGAACCAAATTTTATTGAAGAACAAGAATATACAATACAGTATCAATGCCCCGGATCTCAGAAAAGCGAACCAGAAACGGCCGAAGGCCATAATACAGGTTTTGATGGAGATTCTGCGGATAACAGGAGCTGTAGGCCAGAAAAGCGATCAGTAACGGTCGAAGGGAACACCTACCTTGATAGGAATAACCTCCCAGAAGCTCGAACCGTCCAGATCGAGGGGAAGAGAATGCCCAAGATCTCCAATACCCCCAGGCCAGCCACCGAAAATGAGACCATCGAATCGCCGCGCGCTAATAGGCACATCTTGAAGGCCTCGAGAACCGCTTTCGAACGGTCCAAGAATCAGCCAAAACCGCCGGAAAATGGCTGCGGAACGGACGCACCTTCGTCCAAGCCACTCAGCCAAACCACCAAGGTCCGTTCGGGCGAACCGCCGGACGTGAATAGGCGCGATTTAGAGCCCTTAGGAACTGATATCGAACGGTCTAGCGATCAGGGAAAACTGCCGGAAAACGATTGCGGAACGGACGTACCTTCGTCCAGACCACCCAGGCAAAAGACCGAAATCCGTTCGGACGAATCTCCGGACGTGAATAGGCGCGAATTAAAGCCCTATAGGACCGCTCCCCAACGCGCCGACAATCAGCCAAAACGGATAAAAAATGGTCGTGCAACGGACACACTTTCGTCCAAGCATAAATTCACCATATCCAAAAGTCCACCAATATTCCCCAGCTCAAAGGATCATCGAAGCGACATCCCAAGCGACCTAGAATCGCATATCCGTCGCGATTTCCGTGCCAGAAAACCCCCAGGAAGCTGCAGTCAGCCTATCCAGCAAGACTCACCCATCTTGGAGGCCAGGCCAGCAGGAATCGATCATCGGGATCCCAGAAGCATATCTGGGGAAGATAGAGGGTTAGTAACCAATATAGGAGGACCAACTCACCTATCCAATATGGTCAACGATGTTGAACCTCGAGGAAGCGTCCAACAGGAACCAACCATCGCTCGGTCAGCAGTCAAACGTCCAAATCGGGACATTTCGACTTCAACAATTATTCACACTCGTTTTGCTCATATCAAGATGATTCAGCAATACATTCTTTTACTATATCAGGTATATTCTACCTACTTACAATCTCAAATACCTCCATTTCGCTTGAGGGGAAGTGTTGAGATACCAGCTTATCTACAGTATTTGACTTAGGATTAATTTCCGCTTTATGATTACATAAGCGTGTCCAGTCTTTTACATTCGTAGATTGTCTCTCATTCAACAATATCACAATAGATCCTATACTCATCTAATAATATCTATTTAATCTCCCATCTACTTCATCCACTGCCAATAGGTCATGTTACGATCCATTGCTTCTCATTCATCATACATCAGTCACTTGACTGATCCCATCTTTCATAGACGCTTCTACTTCCTCCATCATCATCTGACACCATCCACATGCTCCATCATCAGATGATACATCATGCGACCCCTTATCTACTTCTCGACCGCATGGTCACCATTCTATCTTTGTTATCTTTGCTGTTCTTACTCAGCTGCTCAGTCAGCTCGCTTCTATTATCAGTCATCATCCTCCATATGTCTTACTATACTCACGGACCTTGTCATTACTGCGTAGTCATAGAACTACATACACTCTATATAAACGTAGCTACATACTCTTGTATTCGCTACGTTTAATCGTTTATCGGTTCCCCCCTCTACTAGCCTCCTGACCCAGAAGGCAACTCAGACCTTGCTAAGTGCCTTGAGTCTTTACTGTCGACTCATCGGCTTGCGTTAGCAGGACGTAACACTGCCCAGTCGCAGATGAGTGATTGTTTTGGGTCACTGGGGCTTTGGGAACCTGGTAAGTCCATTCTGCCCCCTCACACCAGCCATTCTCTTCACTCATCTCGCCTTTTCATTCACACCTAACCCCCTCGCTAGCACCCCACTCGTTCATCCATATCCTACCCCTCCTTCACACTGCTTGCAAATGCCGGCCAATCCATGACATGCATAGTGCGGCCGACGAAGGTCAAATAACGAATGCATCAAGCGCTTCCCCCCTGGCCACCCCCAATTCAATATTAACCCGCACTCCCTGCAGCATCCACGCACACATGACCATGCCGCAATCAGGCCTCGCCAATGCCCGCCCACCGTGACTCAATCCCAATCCACCACCGCCCACCCACTCGCTGTGTGCTCATATTGGCCCACTGCGCGGACAAGGCAAGGACGACGCAGATACAGCATGCTTGTATCAGACGAGCAAGCAGTGAACACATGAATGGGATCAGAAGAACGAGCGGGTGGGGCTGGTCTTTTTACCATGTAAGCCCGGGGGCCCCCAATTCCATACTATGGGCCTGAATTGATTGGACGATAGAAGTCAGTAGACCCATCGGGTGGACGGGATCTCACAGATTCGCTGCATGATAAGTATCTATTGCATGGGCGGCAGGCGGTGGACGATTCATCACACACAGTTGTGTTACGTCCTGCTAACGCAAGTCAATGAGTCGACAGTAAAGACTCAAGGACACTTAGCAAGGTCTGAAGTCTCCTGGGTCAGGAGGCAGTAGAGGGGGAATTGATAAACGATTAAACGTAGCGAATACAGGAGTATGTAGCTACGTTTATATAGACATGGATGTAGTTCTATGACTACGCAATAATGACTGTGTCCGTGAGTATGATAGGACATATGGAGTATGCTGACTGAGATAGAAGAGAAGCTGACTGAGCAGCTGAGTAACAACAATGAAGATAGCAAAGATAGAACAACAACCATGCAGTAGGAAGGTGATGAGGAAGCGCATGATGTATCATCTGATGATGGAGCATGTGGAGTATGTCAGATGATGATGCAGGAAGTAGAAGCGTCTTTAAAAGATGGGATCAGTCAAGTGACTGATGAATGATGAAACAGAGAAGCAATGAATCGTAACAAGTTGGGACCATCTCGTGGTTGGCAGTAGAGATGGGCATGTCAGATGCACAGGATGGGAATCCTGGGAGGGGATGTTGTGTGCATCGCATAGTAGGTGTGTGCACATGCATTATTTACTCCCCTTTATCCAAGATACCTGTGTATATAGCCCTCGTGTATTTGATTCCATACATCCGATAATAAATTCAAACGCTGATATGCAAAGAGGCTTGTGGCCAAAACAAACCACAAAAACCAACTAAGTAAACAACACCTAGATAAGGCGTTGAGTGAGCAAGTGTTTTAGATAATCAACAAGCAAAGTCTCCTAAGGACTCAAGAAGAGTTCTCAATGACTGCGAGAGGACCTGCGTTGGATGCGATCTCGACGTGTACGACGCACTGATGTGAGACTGTGGCCAGGTGGCAAAACCAAACCTAACCTGTGTGTTTCGCAGTTTGCGAGTGGGTGTCTGTTTAGCAAGAGATGCCTAGCCCAAGTTCGACGTGATCATAAGAGGGCACTGCCCTAAATGAGAGTGAAATGCAGAAGCATGCGAGATGAGCTTCGAGCTCTAATGGGAACTTTTATTAATGGTTGTGGCTACTGTCTCTATATATCGGAGCTATCGGCCATGAGGTATGGTAAATAGGTAAGGGAACTATGTAATGTAATGCGATCCGAGTGCGAAGTGCTGCGATCAACATGCGGAGACTACGGCTGGAATCGGAATTGAAGCGCGATCTCGACGCGTTCGGAGCGGAATTGGTGCGATCAGTACTGTAAGAGTGCGCCCAATGCGCCCAATATCAGTAGAGATGTGAGCTGCAAACCCCTAGACGATAAGCTTGCTTATCAGCGCAAGAGTGGTAACGAAATGAATGGAATGGACATGAGCACGTCCGGGAACTGAGCACTTAGCGTAGGATGAGTGCGACACGAGTTGCGCTCTCAAAATCTTCGGGCGTGGTGCGCCGCGAGCCGGCGTACAGAGATATGTGTGTATTTTTTGACTGTGATTGGGCAACTTGGTTGCAGTCCGACTACTTGAATACGAAGGAACGTGGAGGAACGCGATGTGCGACTCCTGTAGGGAACATGGGTAGTCTACTCTGAGACTGCGAAACTGAGCTATGAACTCTGAGGGGGAAACTCTACTGGATTCTCTCTGTGTAAGGTGAAGTATGTACATGGCCTATATACTGTGCGCGAGTCGCAGCATATGTAAGGGTCTATGTACAATGCGGTGGGCCACCGATCATGTCCTGAGTCCGGTAATCTAAGGTAAAATAAGAGAGTATGCAACAAACCCAGCACGATTGTGCGTCCACGTCTTGCTCGGGTCACCTAATGGGCACATTGTCAAGGTGTCCGGGCCTCATGGAGGCTCTCGTGGTGATGTTGGTACGTGTCGCAGTTGGTGTGGGTCGAGGCGCATTAGGGTCTCTTGTTAGGAAGTACTGAGTGTGCGCGGAGCCGTGTTGAGGCGCGATCCCGTATGTGCTGAGCTGCGAGAGGGTCCTATACGAGTGTGATGGCCTCGCATCGTATATATGAGGTGCGGCAAGCTGATCATGGCCGTTATCATGGGTGTTGATGCGGTCCGAGGCCGTTGTGTGGGCTTGTGGGTGCGCGCGTCAAGCCTGGCGAGTCGCATTGATCTTATCTTGGTGCGAGATGTGGCCTACGAACCCATAAGTGTGCGGCGCGCTTATCAACGCTTGATTTGCATAAATGACCTGAGTACTCTAAAGTTGAACTCGGACCTGCCATGCAGAGCAATGGCCCACTAGCTCAAGTGATGCTAAAGAATTTCTTGGCATGCGCATCTGGCGAAAGAAAAACCAGATTAAAATAGATCAGCAACCTTATCTGATCAAAGTCTTAGAACGCTTTGACATGATAAATGCATCTACCACCAAGATGCCCCTACCTCAGGGATACCTACCAGCCATTAACACTGGTCCAGTAAATCCCACCCTATGCAGCAAATATCAATCTGTGATAGGGTCCCTACTCTATCTCATGTTAGGAACTCAACCTGACATTGCTTTCACTGTGATCAAAATGTCGCAACACAGCGCAAATCCCACTGACAAGCACCTGAAAAAGGCCCTCAACATCTGCCGTTATTTAGCTGGTACTCAAGACTATGCCTTAGTCTACAGTGGTGAAAAAGAAGAAGGCCTAATTGTGCACACAGATTCCAACTGGGCCTCTGACTCTACCACTCAGAAATCTACAACTGGTTTCTTTGTAACACTTGCTTCTGGTGCTGTGACATGGACATCACGACAACAGAAAACAATTGCATTATCATCCACTGAAGCTGAATATATGGCAATGTCTGACACATGTTGACAAGTCATTTGGTTGCAGTCACTCTTTGGTGAACTTGGCATTAAACTTGACAAAATCCCTATTATTGGTGATAATCAAGGATCCATCTTCATTGGCTCCAATGCCGTCCAAGAAAGACGAACCAAACATATTGATATCAGATATCACTATATTCGTGAATGTGTTGAAGAAGGGAAAATCTCCATATTCTTCACTGAAGGAGAGAACAACCCCGCTGATGTTCTAACAAAGAACTTGGGACATATTAAATTTAAACAATTTATCCCACAACTGGGTCTTGAATTTTATTTGACCTAGTCAAATATTGCTTTAGCGCCTGCAATATGGCTGCATAAAAAGCACCGCTTTATGCCTGTAATATGGCAGTACAAAGCGAGGGGGAGTGTTAAAATTCAATGCTCTAACTGTAAGTGCCCTGCTTACATAATTACCCCTAAACCGGCTTCCAATTAAGGAAAGCAGTTCACAGCTGATCCCATCATAAATGGATCAGCTTCTCTACTCCGGTCCAGCTTACCCTGGTCCGTCTTCCTTTACTCTGGGTCAGCTTCCTTGTATTTGTACATATGTAGTTTACCCTATTCTACCCTGGATTACCCCGGGTATGTAGTATATAAACCCCCTCTGAACAAGAGGCAAATATAAGTTGTTTCACACATCTTACCCAGTAGCAGTATCGTCTCAGTCAACTAACCAAGTAAGTAGCCAGTTCCAGCTGTGCACACTGGGTGCAGCTCAACACGTTGGACACTGTAAGCACCACCAACTCTTGCCATTCACCCGCAAAACCCCAATTCAAGATTCAATGTTCCTGCGTGGTTGCATATCCTTAGTATATGACAAATTACAGGATGGTGAGTTCGAGATAAGTTCCCATTTCATGCATGTTCTAACCCAATATTAAGCATCATGTCCCAGAAATGGCCAGCAGATGCCGAATGGGGGGATGTATCATATACATATTGTGAGTATTACTCATCCTCACCATACGAACTGACGACAGACGTTCTAATTAGCTTAAGTATTCATTTTATATGGACCGGCACCCGTATGTGACCTACCGCCTTCATCGTATGGTCCAGGAACTACAAGATCATTATCATCCCCAGCCTCCTGGTAGTCTCCGTGAATAGGTGTGTCCTTCCCCCCCTCTGCAATCACACGCTCAGGCCTTAGGCCCTGCAGCACCGGCTGGTGTGGTTGCCCAGGAGTATGCTACACCCTGTGCATCTGGGTGGGTCTGCATTGGCGGCAACATGGGGGCTGATTGCGTGGAATGTTTGGGTGCACGAGTGGAGCGTTGATGTGGTGCGCTATCCGCTAGCTCAATATTGACATGATCGGAACTGGTGTGTGTATGGTGCCACCACACATGATTTTTTGTAGGATATCCATGACATTTTATACAAACTCGGCGCCTGCGTGCAACAATGTGGCGTGCATCTGCCAACTCGATATTGATGGAATTGCACTCAGGTGCATTGGGCAGTGGGTCATGGATATTGGGTGTGACACAACGGATGGGTGCCAGGTGCAATGCAACGAGGGTCACTTATAGCTCGAGCGCGCATTTAGTACTACTCATTATTGTACATTTTTACTACTGCAATACTACTTTTTTTGCCTATTCCTGCAGTAATTGTCGTGCCTATTTCCATCTATCTGAGCACTATTTCAGGCCTATTAGAGCTGCAAATTATGCCTATTAAATGCCTATTCCAAACCTATTCTACATCTTCTTTTGCACTATTGTTGTACTTTTTCTGGGCTATCTCATGTCTATTCAAATAGTAAACGGACAATGAATAGGCGAATCGTCTAAGATACTAGTTGTGACTATTTGGACTATCTGACCAATAGTCACAAATAGTCAGATCAGGGTTTTGCTGATGCATATGGTTCAGGAGATGTCATTCAATCATGGATGGGACCCAATAGAAGCCTGAAAAATGATGGGATGTCAGAGGAAGCCCAAATCTTGATGGGACATCAAAAAGGAGCAGTCCAAATGATAATGTTCCCCCCCCATTATAATGTGTCCAGTCATGTATTCATTATTATTGAGGCAATAATTATGGCCTGTCTGCAATTCATCTGGAAATTGCACAGTGTCTACATAGGTCTATGTAGGCATATAGTGATCGATAGACAGCTAGACAACCCCTTGTTACCTAGAACTACGTAGCCCGAAAGTTTTATGATAGATATAGGTAGGCTGCCTAGCACTGCGCTATGCGAGCCTATAGACCTATGCGCTCTTACTGATCACAAATATCCTTACACTGATCTTGACAAATTGAAGATTTGTCATCATCAACCAATTTTTTTTTGCTTTCAAGCAACATCGCGCGAGAGTGATGGATCATGATAAAAATTTATTCTAGATGATACATAGTTACACATCGAATACCAACCAATCATTCAAGGTTATAAGGAACATACTTATATACTGCTTACTAGGACTATTTACTGTTGAGTATACTAAACTGTGAAGTCACACCTAGTGATCCACATGGGTAATGCAACCCATACGGGTTTTCCCACGGGTGCGGGTAGGGGTTACCCGCGGGTATGCTTTTTGCAAACCCGCAGAAAACCCGCACCCGCACTGCGGGTAGGGGTTTTCCCACGGGTTTTTCACGGGTACGGTTGGCACTATTTGGCCCTGTTTTATGCTAAATCTGCAAAAAAAATCATACATTTTGACTAAATATTCACCAAAATAAGCCAAACACCATTACTTGCACCACTTGCGGACAGATTACTCAGCTGATATTGATCATAAAGCTTAGGTTGTTATCCCTGATTGTTGCCCTGACTATGGGGCACGTTGGACACTAGTTTTTGAGGCACATGGGTACCACGGGTATGAGGTAAATTCGAAACCCGCAGCTATTGCGGGTTTTTGGCAAAACCCACCATAAAATCCGGATTAATCCAACCCATGGGGCGGGTACGGGTTTCCCACGGGTACGGGTACGGGTACGGGTCGTGGGAAATTACCCACAGTAAACCCGTGCGGATCACTAGTCACACCGCCCCATGAAGAGCAGCGGACTCAACGATGAATCAAGGTGAATGTTACGATCCATTGCTTCTCATTCATCATACATCAGTCACTTGACTGATCCCATCTTTCATAGACGCTTCTACTTCCTCCATCATCATCTGACACCATCCACATGCTCCATCATCAGATGATACATCATGCGATTCCTTATCTACTTCTTGACTGCATGGTCACCATTCTATCTTTGTTATCTTTGTTGTTCTTACTCAGCTGCTCAGTCAGCTCACTTCTATTATCAGTCATCACCCTCCATATGTCTTACTATACTCATGGACCTTGTCATTACTGCGTAGTCATAGAACTACATACACTCTATATAAACGTAGCTACATACTCTTGTATTTGCTATGTTTAATTGTTTATCAGTTTCCCCCTCTACCAGCCTCCTGACCCAGAAGGCAACTCAGACCTTGCTAAGTGCCTTGAGTCTTTACGGTCGACTCATCGGCTTGCGTTAGCAGGACGTAACAGTGAAGGGCGGTTTATATAGCATTGGGGAGATATTAGCTTTGTGCATGTTTTCAATGTTCAAGAAAATTCCATGGCTGGGCACCTCGGAAGACTTGGGAAAATCGAGGTTTCCAAGAAAGGCATCAGTCGGTTGGAATTAGTCCCTCCTTACCAAAAGGAGTAGCACCTATGCGACATACAGCGCTACATGACTACACATCCTACATAGACCAACATAATTCTGTGAAATTATGTGGGTCTATATAATATGAGTCGTTCTACCTAACCAATATGCATTTCCAGATGTTTCCTGGGTGCACATTGTAATTCCTCCAGGCTATGATAGAGGTAGTGTACAATTGTAATGGGGGTTGGGTGGAAATACCAGGTAGTGATCCGCACGGGTCTACCGCGGGTATTTTCCCACGACCCGCACCCGTACCCGTGGGAACCCGCACCCGTGGTGCGGGTGCGGGTACAGGTACGGGTTACCCATGGGTTTGCCCAAAAACCCGCAATACCTGCGGGTTTCGGATTTATCCCACGGGTATGGTACTTGCAGACCTCAGGGACTAGTGTCCAACATGCCCCCTAGTTATGGGAACCTTCAGGGCTATCAACCTAAGCTCTATGACCAATATAAACTTAATAATACCTCCGTGGGTGGTGCGAGTTACTGTTTTTGGCTTATTTTGGTGAATATTTAGTCAAAATGTATGATTTTTTTTGCAGATTTAGCATAAAACAGGGCCAAATAGTGATAATCGCACCCGCGGAATTACCCGTGGCATTACCCGTTACCCGCAAAACGGGTACGGGTTTTTGCGGGTTTGCGAAAAGTGTACCCGCGGGTAACCCATACCCGTACCCGTGGGAAAACCCGTACGGGTTGCATTACCCGTGCTAATCACTAATACCAGGCCACATTACAAATGGGCTACATGGATTGTTGGATGGAGGGATCATGATCTTGAATGCCAGCCCCGATAATCGAACGATTGTATCATATATTTTGCCATGCCATGTATCATACATATTGTTATACATATTCTAATGATTTACATACCATTATATCCTCATGGCGTTGCCCCAGGTGCAGGTGGAGAGGATTTGCCATCTCATGAGAGCGGTTTGGCGTGCGACAAATAGAAACAAACAACATGATTGTTTCGCAGGCGTTGCCACCTAGGCTCGTCCCCATCTGGCTTCGCAATTACATAATGTGCTCCTGTGATAAACACGGTTGGCGAGCACACTTGCGAAGCCGGCTGGGCTGTTTGGGGCCTGTTTTGGCAGGAAGTTGATTTCCCCGCCACTCTTGATGGGCCGACTTCATCAAAAGCAGCCTCAACCGCAAAAAAAAGTCCCCAAAATGGGTATACAAAAAGTTAAAATTTAATCCATTAGAATACAATGGAGTATACAATTTTTTTACAAAAATTTTGATGAACTTAGATGCAAGTGTGGTATCGGTTTGTGAGGGGACTATTCTCAAAAAAAAAAGTAGAAAACTTGCCTATACCATTCAATCCCGTTTCTCTTAAAAACAATTTTATATATACCAAGTTTGAGCACTTTTTTTTGAGATGTGGCCACTATTTTTGACGAAGTCAGCCCATCAAGAATGGCGGGGAAATCCACTTCCCGCCAAAACAGGCCCCAAACCGCCCAGTCGGCTCACAAGCTCGCCCGTCTTTTTTGTCTTGTCATGTGGTTAGTAACGCTCACGGGTGACAGTCACACCAGAGCTTTGTGAGCCGACTGGGGACGAGTCTAGTTGCCACGAATACTGCACGAGGTTCTTCCCCAGGGAAGGGTCGCTGTGCCGCAGGTGCAACACTCCGCAAACCAGACAACACATCCTGTTCGAGTGCCCACTGTACACTCGCAACAGGTCCAAGATTTCTAATCTCGGCTCTCTCGCTCGCTCGCCTAAGGGCTTCGAGTGGTTATTCAAGTTCCTCACCGACAACCCCAAGGCGTTCACTTTTGACCACGCCCCTTCGGATGTCCCCTTAGGACCAGAGGACGACTTCCGGCCCCCAGAAGACCCCCTCCACCCTGACACCGGCGACGGCCGGCCCCGACAAGGCTTCCTGGACGACCTCTGGGCAGTCTTCATCAGGAAAAAACAAAATTTAAATAAATCCTTGGTTATTTACATAGCTCTTATAGACCTATGTAGACATGTGACATGTATATATATACCCCATAGACCGCTGTAGACCTCATAGACATGTTACATGTCTACATAGACCTATATATACATCCAGCATGTCTACATAGGTCTATGTAGTGTATATATACACCCAGCATGTCTATGTAGTGTATATATACATCCAGCATGTCTACATAGGTCTATGTAGTGTATATATACATCCGGTGATATGCAAAGAGGCTTGTGGCCAAAACCAACCACAGAAACCAACTAAGTAAACAACACCTAGATAAGATGTTGAGTGAGCGAGTGTTTTAGATTAACAACAAACAAAGCCTCCTAAGGACTCTAGAAGAGTTCTCAAAGACTGCGAGGGGACCCGCTTTGGATGCGACCTCGACGCGTACGACGCGCGAGAGGGGAGATGAACGAATGGAATGGACGCGAGGGCGTCCGGGAACTGGGAACTTAGTGTAGAATGAGTGTGACGCGAGTCGCGCTCTCAAATCTTCGGGCGCGGTGCGACGCGAGACGGCGTACACCAATACGCAAGACTTCTTTGACTGCGATCGGGCGACTTGGTCACAGACCGATTACGTGAATGCGAATGAACGCGGAGGAGTGCGATGTGCGACTCCTGTAGGGAACGTGGATAGTCTACTCTGAGACTGTGAAACTGAGCTATGAACTCTGAGGGGGAAACTCTGCTAGATTCTCTCTGTGGAAAGCGAAGTATGTACATGGCCTATATACTGTGGGCGAGTCGCGGCATATGTAAGGGTCTATGTACGATGCGATGGACCGCGATCATGTCCTGAGTCCGGTAATCTAAAGTGAAATAAGAGAATATGCAACAAACCCGGCGCGATCGCGCGTCCGCGTCTTGCTCGGGTCACCTAATGGGCACGTTGTCGAGGTCTCCGGGCCTCATGGAGGCTCTCGCGGTGATGTTGGTACGTGTCGCAGTCGGTGTGGGTCGAGGCGCATTAGGGTCTCTTGTTAGGAAGTACTGAGTGCGCGCGGAGCCGTGTTGAGGCGCGATCCCGTATGTGCTGAGCTGTGGAGAGGGTCCTATACGAGTGCGACGGCCTCGCATCGTATATATATGGGGTGCGGCGAGCTGATCCTGTCCGTTATCATGGTGTTGATGCGGTCCGAGGCCGTTGTGTGGGCTTGTGGGTGCGCGCGTCGAGCCTGGCGAGTCGCGCTGATCTTATCTTGGTGCGAGATGTGGCCTACGAACCCATAAGCGCGCGGCGCGCTTATCACCGGCATGTCTATGTAGTGTATATATACACCCTGCATGTATACATAGGTCTATGTAATTGTGCTTGAGTCTATCTGCCATGCAGGCTCACCGCAATCTTCATGGCAGCCACGTAAACTGTTTATCCCCCCATTCCCATCACTGTGCATAACTGATGTGGTGAGTGCAACACGAGGATAGAAGTCCGGTGGTGGCCGCGTAAGCCACAGTTCACGCCCCCCATTTAGCCTCGCGATATCACTGCACGCGTCAAATTGATGCGGCAAGTGCAATCGCGAGGGTGGAGGAGGGTATGAGCCGGGAGCGAACCACCCCGCCTTATAAATGCAAAGACTGGCGTTGGGGATACTTAGTTAAATATTATACCTCCCCGGCACTGCACCATCCTGTTTCCACACAGTTATCACCAGCGCGGCGGTGCCCTCATCTTCCCAGCCTTGTCTCAGATGGCAACACGCATGACGACGACGCCCCGTCTTTGTGTGGGTATCCCCGGCGCAGCGGCGTCCTAGTCTTCCTAACGGTGGCACACACAACGATGTTGTGTGATCCTCGTGGTGTTCGGCTTCTTCTCAGTCGTTTCCGCATTGTCCCCTGGATTTGGCTGGGCGATATACAACCGACCATTCTGTTTTCGCGTTGTCCATCACCCTCCGGGTGGTGGCGCATAACCGTGTAGTTCCGTATGCCGCAGCTGAAGCAGCGCGCCGTGTTCTCGGATGCACTGGAGTGGGAGGTAGGTGTTGGTCGGGCTGCGAGTGGGTAGAGAAAGCGGATGGGGACGTGGTGAACCGTCAGCGCATCCATGCTAACATCAATTGTGGGTGGTGGAGCTATAGGTGCGCCTTGATGTGAGCAACGGTGGCGTACTATAGACAGGCATGCTACGTAGCTTACCGATTCTTTGTGGAAGCAGGAGGCAGAAGAGTTATGGCCGGGTTGGGGTGGCAGGCTGGGGTTGTGAAACCATTCGCCGAGGCATCGCCGTCATTGAAGAGGGCGTACGAATCCGACATCTAACAGAGGGTAGAATATGTTGAGAGGCAATACTAAGGAGGGGAAGAGGATCACCTTTACATAGATACCCCCTACCCCGCTTGCTCATCTTAGTACGTTTCCCGCGCGATTTTGCTTACGTCGTGGCTGGGTTCGGAGTGATGGGCCGGAGCTGTGAAACCATTCGCTGAGGCATTGCTGTTGAAGGCGATGAGAAGAGGATCACCTTTATATCAGTACCCCCTACCCCGCTCGCTCATCTTTAGTACGTTTCCCGCACGATTTTGTTTACGCCGTGGCTGGGTTCGGAGGATGGGCCGGAGCTGTGAAACCATTCGCTGAGGCATTGCTGTTGTCAGGGAGGGTGTATGATTTCGACACCTAACAGGGGGAGGAATATGAGGGCATGAGAGGGAGGAGAAGAAGAGCACCTTTTGCATCGGTATCCCCTACCCTGCTTGCTCATCTTTAGTACGTTTCCGGTTTACGCAGCGTTGACATCGTGTTCGCTATTCAGCACGAGCGGGGTAATCGACCAGCGCGCCCGTTGTTCATTGCCGGAATGAGTCCACCTCGGAGCACAGGAGGGATCACGCGTTTGTCGTGCAGGTGCTGGTCGACCATCATTCGTTATCATGGAGAGAGGTTGTGGGTCAAACGCCAATGTGTCACACCTGTGTGACACATCACATCAGCAAAGTTCATATTCAAGCGATATCTGAATCTCTAGGCGATTAAGTGATGTTTACAGTCGTAAATGTGTCTACGTGTATATACGGATTTAAATAAAAGTTCTTCGCATTCTCGAGGATATTATCAGTCGTCCATCCCTTAGCAATCGTCCTACCAAACTGCCCCATCAAGTGGCAACCACGGACAATACGGGCGGTTGAAATAATAGCACTGTTTGGCTGATGCTGGCGCGTGGAACGGTTAATGACATACATACCTGTTTGAGGATCTGGAGCGCCCAATGAGGTAAACCATTCGACATACGCAAGCGGGTGTGGATGCACGCCGAAGTATTCTGGCAACAGGAATATCACGCGCACTTGTGCCACACGTAAACCTGCAATCGGTATCAGGCGACTGGTACGGAGAAAAGGACAGGACCTTACCTGCGAGCCCGCCGCGTGATCGATATTCTATTGGATCATCAACAATGAGGGCGGTATCAAAGACGCCTGGTAGTCCTGCTTTGCGGCCACGGGGCGGGACCGCTGGCGACGTACGAATGCGATCGGTCATTATCTGACTGCCGAGAAAGGTGTTGGATGGGAGAGTGATGATGATTTGCTTATACAGGTCGAAACGGTCGGACATATTTGGGAGGAGCGGATGGGATTGTTGCTGCTGGAGGAAGGATGTTAACGCTGGGATAAAACTGGTGGCGGCAAAATTTGCGATTAGGTGTGAGATGGTCACCCCTCGGAGTGGTGGTGTTTTAGCTACATGGTATGATGCGCGAGTCATGCTGGAAGCGTCATGGGCGCTGGTTTGATTGTTGGTGTCCAGGTCGTTGGGGTCGTTGGGGTCATTACTAAGTTTTTCGTCCATAGTCTGTTGTTGCGCGCTGAGCCATGTGATATATGCTTCGCGTTGCCACATTGCCTCGCGGCGCTGGAGCCACAAGGCCATCTGCTCGTGATAGTCCTTCTTGTTGCTAGCGCGGAATGCATCCTTGGCGAAGTCGATATGGAGCCGTTCGGGTGATTCGGAATTGTACCCATCATTGCTCCCAAGTGCCTGGATAGACGCGAAGTAATGAAGGAGAGCGTGGATTTTCGGAATATTGAAGTGTTTACGAATCTCATACTTGATAAATATATCCTTGAAGCGGTGAAACGTCGCGAGGCAGGCCTTGAGGGCTGCAAGTGTTGTCGAGGTTTGCATCTGGAGCTGTGCATAATAAATAAAATCAAGCGCTGCACGTACAACGGTCAGGACATCCTCGTTCACGGCTCCAGCTATAATCCCAAGGAAAACCCGTTGCATCTCTCGATGCTCCGTGCCCGTCCATTGAGAGACAGACGAGATGCCCTTTGAGAAGTGTCGCAGGCCCGGGTACCCCGACATTGCCTTGAAGCGAGCGTCAAGCTCATTTTTGCCAATGAGATCGGTGCACCACTTGACGATGTGGTCCTTGAAGAATCCCTTATGGAGCTGGTGGAGGAGATCGGGGGTGAAACAGCCGAAAATGTCACAGTGCGGGAGATCGCGCCAGAATGGTTTATAGATGGCGCGAATGCCATCTTTGGTAAAAGTTTCGGGCTCATAACCGCGTTCATGGGCATCAAGGGTTTCAAGCGTTGATGGCATATCGCGATTGGGGGATGGAGTGGGATCCCCGCGGTCGTTGGGATCCACGGTGCAGCGCGGGCAGCGGTTTTCCATGCAACATGATATTAGGCATTGTTCAGGGTAGTCCGCTACGTACGCTGCGAGAATCGGGAAGATGAGCCGGGTAAGGCCATCCGCGCAAACCATCTGAACACCGGCTTTGCCAGCCTCGACGAGCGATGCAAGAATCCTGCCCATACAGTAGTGGAAGATGCGGTATCCAGCGAGCGAGCGCGTTGCGTCGGAGTAGCAGTGGAGTTTAGGTACAGGAAGGTAACCTAGGAGGACGGTGGCATGCGCGGAGGGACGACGTCGAATCTCTTTCGAGATGTTACCGAGGGTGAGGTACACAGGCCATGCCTTCTTGTCACCTTGAAATTGCGATAATTGCGTCTTGTCCGATGCAAGGATGAGCGGCCGATGGCCGCGCCATCTGGTAACTTAGTCTATTAGAATCACAAGTTAGTGAGATCATTTATTAAACCGGAATTACATACCTGTGTATCCCACCACCAGTCGCCCGTCCACATCTCGTCGTAAATCCGATCATCGCCGTCACTTGAGGTATAAACCGTTCGGGCACATACGAAATCGAATCCTTGAAGGCGGGGTTGCCAAGAAGCTCCTTGATGCATTCGACCGGGTCGCGATACCATAACTCTACGTCTTCCCCAATGATTTCCCCATCCTCCCCACACTGGTCCCCCGGTACCGCTATGATCTCGCACTCCCAATTAGGCCCAGTTGGAAGGGCGTCGACTCGCTTGAGGAAGGAACGGTTATTGTGAAACGACAAGTTCATTCGATCACACGTCTGAGACCAAAAGGTATGTCAACAACAATTTTCACACACCGTCGAATGCTCACTCACTGCTGGAAGTTTGAGAAACTCGTCGGTCGAGGTCTGGCCCACATTCTTCATCAGCCATACTGCAAGTCCCCATTCCTCCTGGCTGGCGAAGGGAGCCCACTGGTCCGTCCCATCATGTATCTGATTTTCAAGCAGCACCTCAAATTTTGTCTTTTCTTTTGAGGCGTGCACTGGAGTTGCAACTGGCCGGGGAAACGACTCAACGTACCGCCGAAGCTTTGGCGGTTCGTCGATATCCTCAACCTCTTCGAGGATTGGCATTGGCCGTGGTCTTATGTTATGGTGGATAGGCCCATGATCGACGTATGTCCCCTCTGCACTCTCCATCTCATGATTCTCACCATCTGTATCAGATATATCGTTCTCTTTGGGCGTAGCCGGCTGTCCGGCCGCTCTTCCACAACGCAAGATCTCTTCAAATCGGTCGCGGCATCTTCCAGCATTTCCAAGGTGTCGTCGGACCGCTGATTCAGTAGGATAGTGGTGACGGCAATATAAACAGGTGAGGTGTCGTTCTGGGGGCATTTTCTGTCTATGATAACTCTATCTATTTCTTCCATTTTATAGACAACCGTCGCGCAGAGTCAAACCTCAACAGAAGTTATACGTGGACTTGCTCATTAGTGGCCGGACCAAGCGGATGGTACGTGAAATTAACACCCTCTCCCCCCTGGCTGCACTGCTAAAATACGCTATAACGGATGGCGATTTACGGGTGCTCAAGCCACATGTAGGCTAACCAGGTGCGTGTAGCCAACACCTGTCAACCACATTGCATCAAACGTGTTACCAACAGGCGATTCCCGGGTGTTTAAACCGCATGCCCCATCTGTTGGCCTACAAATACCCTCTTCGATATTTTATCCCATCAACTCAACGACGCGTACCTGCGGTGATGGCTGAGGTTCGACGTTCCACAAGGAGCAAACAGCCAACAGAAAAGCTTGCTGCACGCCGTAAGTCTTTATTTACTAGAGGGAGTGCGTGATGTGCTAATGTTACTCATAGAACAGGACGAAACTGAAGCGGCTGAGGCTTCGGAGACAGCTACGAAGAAGAACATAGAAAAGGGGAAGCGCAAGCAACGAAAGTTGGATTATGCTGCTGGGATCGTCCCCGAGGATGATGGCAAGCGCATAAATCATGTTCCAGAGGTGAGTTGAGCCATTGAGCCATTGAGCCATTGTCGTTCTCTATTGAATCTGATCCCTTGCCTAGTTTACCTCGCATTCTGTCACATCCAAGCCCAAGGCAGTCGCCAGCCGTGCTCTGCGCACAAGCAAAGTTCCGTCGCCACCTCAGCCTGAACTCCCACCTCGCCTTACTTTGTCTGCTGGCCGCCAAACGCCTGCACCAACGGCGACTTCGGGTCCATACGCAAGTAAACAACATCACTCCTCCAGACGGGGATCTCGTATGTCTGAGGGCTCAACATCACGGCACCCCTCCAGGCCACAGTCCCGTATGCCCGAGAACCCGCCAGTAGCCTCTCAGCCTCATTCCCCCGAGGCCTTGCCACCACAACGCTCAGCACCCGCTATACCTGAACCACAGCCAGCTTCGCAGCCTCGCTCACGGTCTTCCTCGGGGTCTCGCTCACGGTCTCGCTCACGGTCTCACTCAAGGTCCCGTTCAAGGTCCTGCTCACGGTCTCGCTTACAATCCCCACAGTCTAGCCCGCGGTCCGGTAGCAACCTCCCTCCACATCCATGGCAGTCGCCCCAGCTCCAACACTCATCAGCCCCAGATGTTAGAGACAACTATAGCCTCCCCTCCCAACCCCCCGAGCAGGTGGGGACCAAACGAAAATGTTCGTCGGACCAACCAGTGGCTTCAAGGTACATCAAAACAAAACAGAAAGGGCGCCCGAAAGCTGGAGATTATGCATCAATGGAGCAGCTTATTCTTGGGTTAGCTAATGAAATTTACAGGTGCCTTCTTTCCACGGAGAACATGTTTCCACTCCGGGAGGACGAGGCTCGGCTTGTACAGCATGCATGGGAGCACGCGTTCGAAATTAAGGACCTCGAGTTCACGGTAATGGACTACAACATGTTTCGAGTAGTAAGTCTACCTATATCATGCCTTCTACACACTAACCCTTACTACTTGAGGTTCGAGGACGTGGTCCCCAAATTCGCGGCGAAGCCAAAACAAAAATTATACCGCTCGTCGAATCAGTTTATGGCTTCGACAGTAGGCGCAAGCCCCGAATCATCTCCGCCAATCGCGAACTTGCTGCAGCTCTCAAGAATGGGAAAGGGTTCTTATATCAAGTAGGTGAGGGTATCCTTGCGCGCGTGCCTACTAATATTTCCCAGTCAATTGGTGACGAAAACGAAGGCTTATACTATAACATCATCATCCAGAAGAGCATCAATGCTCTATGGTTCACGGATGCGGAGGATGAAGGTGTTCGATATCCTCAGGTATTTGGGCATAATGGCATGCTCCCGATGCAGGCCATTGCTTTTGTTCTTACAGTGGTGAGTGCCACTGTTATGTTTGATGTGTTATGTTCCTCAGTTCGCATTTTTCACCAGATTGAGTTCGGGATTGACATGTGGCGCACCGGCATCAAAAAAGACCTCACGTTTAAAAGCAGTGAATATCGTACGGTGTATATGACCCATGTTGACTTACTCCTCAAGTATGAGGCTGGTACCAAGGAGCATGACCTATGTAATAGGCTTCGTCGCAGGTTATACCGGAAAGCTTTGTGGGTTACATTTTATTTTTGTTATTCATTATTAATTCTAAATATATTAGGATTGGAGCTGGTGTGGACCCACAACCAGATGATCCTCGCCCCATCATCCCAGCTTCAGCATATAGTGAGGCAATGCAACAAGATAGAGACTATATACATGAGTCATCAGAGTCAGATGAGGTATACAAGGATTAATTACATGGCTCTTGTTGTAGGGCTTTGAAAAATTTGATCTAATGCATGTTTCGGAACAATATTACTGTCTGATCATGAGTGTGTCCATGGTGTCTATATGTACCTATGTGAGCTATAGTACTACACAATATCCTATATACTGACAATGTCTATGTAGTCTTTATAGTCATGGCTGAAGTCTATGATGTATACACAGGTCTATGAGAGCCACCATACTACACAATATCCTATATACTGTCAATGTCTATGTAGTCTTTATAGTCATGGCTGAGGTCTATGATGTATATACATGTCTATGAGAGCTATTGTACTACACAAGAAGCCATATACAATTAATGTCTATACGGTCTATGGGGTCTACATAGTCATGGCAGGCGTCTATATAGTATATGACGGTATATGACCAGTTATATAGTGCTATATAGTTCTATATGTGCTGTATAAGTGCTACATAACAGGGGACTTGTATATGGGTATATGGCGGCTATCCCGTCTACATAGAACTATGTAGACAAGTGTTTTTTCCTGATGTTTGTATGACCCGAAGATGTATGGCACAGGCGATTGGACTAGCATGTCCCCCCCCATATTTTCTTATATTCTAGTATAGTCCCTCATCCGGCTCCCCATCTCTTACCCAGACCCCTTGGTGCAATTTCCCACAGGTTACACACGCCATCATTAGGCTTTATGTAGGTTACGCAGTATTTACATCACGGCCTTTCTAAGTAGTTTCATCGCTCATCCTCCCTCTGTGTAGTCGTACATAGACACCGCTCACTCCCTATCGGGAGCGGTATAAAAATGTCACCTGATTAAAAAAAAAAAAAAAGAGTCTAGTTGCCACCCCCCACTAGTGGTATTGGCGGCCCGCGGGAGCAAATGCATCACGTGGCGGTACGTTTTTGGTGTAGACTTTTACAGCGACTTCACGGAACAACTCTGGACTACTTGTAGGCCATTGACGAGCCAGAACAGTGTCAAGGTATTTAGGCCTTTTAGTCACTCACAAATGATTCTGAACAGAGGATCTTATTCCAGCTCAGGCTATTGGAGGCCCATTCTACAATCCAAATAATCCCAAGCGTCCACTGGCAGCAGCGACACACGTTGAGTCCCTTGGATGATAGAGACGGCTCCCGAGTCCAACCTTCGAGCTTCAAGTACAGTTATCGTTCAGGACTCTGATTCTTACTTAAATTTCAACTGGCGCACTTACTATCGCAAACCCAGTCTCTACCTGGTCTGATTATTCTCGAGGCCAACCAGCCACTCGTCCTTCATATTTCGAGCACATTCCCTACCAAATACACTCACTCGTGATGGAACAAAACTTGCATCGCCGAAAGTCCTCTAGGGAGGAGGACGATGGTGTAGTTGTCGTTACCCCGCCAGCGAAATTGCAACGAATGGGTCCTCCCGCATGTGGCAGTTGGCGCACCTCCACCACCCCGGGGCCGCGTACAATCCACACCCATTCATTATCATAACCATTCCGGGATACCTTCATCTCCCAGTATTCCGGCCCAATCACCGACTCTCCCACCGTCCGCGGGACCATATCGTACCAGCTTAATGTTAATCACCGACCACCACCACTGCTGCCGAACGGTATGAATGGACACCCTTCATCTCCCTTCCGTTCTTCCTTTTCGACACATCACCCAAATCACTCACGAACGAGGTCAATATCCACTCCAACTGTCTCCCCGCTTGTGCCCACGTTCCCCATTTCGACATCCCAGTCAACGCCGGATGCGTCTAGTCCAACGCACCTACAGCCTCCATTATCTCCCAAGCAGTCCCTTGCCCATACACGCAGGCACTCTCGGCTGCACTCTCGCAACCTTTCTGTTTCTTTCCCCGGCCGGGTTCCCTGCCGCTCACAAATACAATATCAGAGGATGGGGATGCCCAGGAAATCGAAGTCCGTGTTAACCACGACGAGGAGAACCATATTCCTATCCCATCTGCTAGTCCCACTGTCTCCTTCCCTGGGCGGACCCGAAGGACCTCATACACCTCTCGGCGCCAACTTCACGTTTGGGGCACGCCCCCCGTCAACATGCCCATGCCCCCAATGATGGACGCCGACCCAACGACCGCATCCTCTACCTCTCCTCCACTTCCACCTCTCGCAGGGGGCATCACCACAAACACTCCATGTCCCACAACTTCTTCTCGTTCCTGGAACCTGGGGGGCCTCATGGTAGGGATGATCATGATCCAGCATCCCTTCCTGCGACCCATGGCAGCCGATATCCCCGTTCCCCGCTTCCGCGAGCGCCCCGCAGCAACAGCAGCACAGAGGCTGACCCAAACTCAAAACGGTATCGCGCAGCAGGAAATAATACACTCTGACCACCGGAGGGGCGCAACTGAGCGCAAGGCAAGTGCGATATCCAATTCGTGCTTGGCTCGTGGCTCTGGGTGTCCGGGCAGCAGAACGGATCTCTCTCGTGCACGGGGCTCGGGTATTGGGTTGTATTTGACGCGTTTGGGATATGGTCGAGCGCTGGAGTGGGATTTGGGACGAGATAGCGAAAAGGGACAGGCAAAAGGTTTTTGGGTACGTGCAGTTAGTCCCCCACTCGGATAATCGCCTAACATCAAGGAAGGAGTGCGCGGGTGGAAACAGTCATGATGTTCGCCCAAGTGGTATATCTCATGTTCTCTTCGGTATACATATGTAAGGAGACCGTGGAACATCTTCTCCTCAGTGCGGGCCACGATGGAGACGGCCATCACCATCACCACGGGCGGCCGCTCGATGCAGATCTCGGAGAAGTCTCTGGGTACGCGCCAGTAAAATGGTTTCCAACCCCAACTAATACAGACCCTAGAATCGATTTCCCTATCATTTTAGTGTGCTTGACGCTCGTTACGCTCTTGGTTTCTGCTCTAAAATTCGGAAACCATGAAAAACTTGTCACTGGTTCGTGACCGGCTTAGCGACTCCTCACATCCTCATTCTTTGCTAGTCACGGAAACTCAAGTCCCCCCATTACGCTCCTTACTCCGGTCGCGCAAGCAGCACCAACATTCAGATCCACCACCCACTACGTCATTGGGAAAAGTTGTCCGCAACCCTTTTGTCGTGATACCTATCGGAATATCATTGAGCATTCTCGGCGTTTGGATTGGAATCCTGGGTTCGTGTTCTCCAAACTCTCCACATTTGGACAACCAGTTTGCATTTATAGATCACACACCGTATAAGCGACCTTATCCTTGCGGCGCTTATCACAATTGCTACATCGAACGTTGCGTATAGGGCGTGCATGTTCTCGGACTGTCCTTCTCCAGACTGCACCGAGACGGGGTCTTGCTGGTGGCAAGATGGAGCCTTCCTCGGGTAATGCGTGAGGTAACGAAATTAATACCCTATTTATGTCATTCACCACCCATTCTTCACAGCTCGAAAGGCATCCGCAGATTCTCCACCTACCTGCACCACACATCTGGCAACTGACACCGTCGTCCCTTCCTCCCTTCTGTACGGAAGCGGTACCAGTAGCCCCGGCACATCAGAGGACCTCGTGGTGACGCTCGAGCTCCATGTGAAGGACGATTTGTGTGACGATGATGTGCTAAAGCTGACGCGATGGGCGTGGGAGAGGTGTGTTGGTGCTCTCGAAGGGCCCGCCTCAAAAACAGGCTCGGGGGCAGGTGCGCGTGCAGCAGAAGTGACGGTTGGGGTGGTGAGAGGATAGGTTTAATCACATGGCTGAGCCGCTTGTATTCAATTGGTTCGGACAATTTGGGTTGATGGGGTCCTCTTTGCTTGTGTGGAATTGTTGCTCGGCGAGAGTGAGCTGGCTGCTGAAGGACTATTTTTAGTATTAACATATTCTCGCTAACTCGTACAACGTCAAAGGAGCCTTGTGTTGCCCTCGGGGTGCCCCTATCTCGCGGGCCAATGGTCCAGAGGTACGATGCTTGCTTTGGGCAACCAAAAATTGCAAGTGACCTGGGTTCGAGTCCCGGTTGGCCCCGTTTTTTGCTTTTGTCTCTGACCACCATGACTCATCAACGCGAAAAACAATCACTGCCAGTCGTAGCTGCATTTTCTTGGAATCTTAACCCCACATAAAAACCTCGTCGCCAAGCTGGGCACCGTCCTACAAGGCCCTCACAAAAATCAAGGAGTGACGGCCCGATGCCAGCTTGTTATGTTTATGTGACTCTGTGCGAGCGCTCGCCAATCATGATGGGCCATAATCTCGTAGTACGCAGGTACAACATCCGAGGATATCAGACTATCATGCATATGATGACGTCAACTTGCTTGGTTCAACATGGGTGGTCGTTCTAAAATCCACGTACGATCGGGGTTTCATTCAATCTTTGACGACACTCCTGGGAATACATCATTCACTTCCTACTAGCCACAAGCTATATCTGACCCTTCCGAGTCGGCTTCCTCCCGCCGACTCCTGGCCGCCTCAGCGTCATGATCATTTGCATCAGCCTCAGTATGCCCCCAGTCCTATCGCAAGATGACATCTCGCGGCCAACTTTACGTTCAGGCAATCGTGCCCACGGTGCAACGCGTTCCGGTGTATAATTACACCTGGCGAGATCAGGATCATTAGGTATACTTCCAACTGATTATTCGGGCTCGTTGGGTGTTGGGATCTATCAATGTGCTATTGTTGGCCATCCATCCCAGAGCTATCCCATTAACAATTCCCCGGATTGTATGGTGATGGGCTACTATGCCCACTTCCTGAGGACTGGTCCCTCGTCCTCAGCAGGGTCACCATAGCCCCTCTACTAAGCGGATGCCAGAAACTCTGTTTGCTAGACCTGGACTTGGATACCAAATCTATTCCAGGTCTGATTGATTGTTTTGGCCATCAGAATTCTCGAAGGCTTCGCCCACTCCTCATCAACTATTAGAAAGTCAATATGTAGTTGGAATCTGGAGTGACGAGCGTCATCAGCGCCGGTGTTGTCGGATTTGCACTCTGCGAATTCAAATAAAACGCGACTCCTGGTCCTTTGTTCATCAGTGCAATCATGATCTTGCCCATTCTCGCCCTTGCGTTTGGCCTCCTACCCATCGTTTCGGGGGACCCGACGCTCTCCCAAATGTTGGGTTTCCTTCGCCAGTACAATAAGGTCAGCGAAAGAGGTCATACTATATTTAGAGGCTCATCCAGCCACCGCTGGCAGGATTGGTCTTTCCCGCGGGTCAATGAGATCGCACAAAGCATCAACTATTCCGCATTGCATCCTGATGTTGTCGGCCGGGTTGACAGTAGGTTTCCCCATCACGATCCCACACCCGTCTAACGATATATCTTAGTTACGACCACTTTCGTTGGTAAGTGTGGTGGGTCCATGATCGAGCGTGTTGTGCTAATCATATTAAGGTGCGGAACTGAACACGGAGGTAACTTTTTCTGGTTACTACTAGTTTCATTCCAGTCATGATCAACCTAATTGCTAGTATTTATTCGGGATGTTTTCGCAATTCGGGCAATCGAAAACTACAAGCTTGATTGGAGTGCCGCTTAACCAAACCATTTCGTGTGTAATATGGTACATTTTATGGCCCGTTCTCACCATATCGTGTTAGGGAACTCATAGTCCAAGGAAACACCCTGTCAGCAGCCCTTATTGTGGCTTTCAATTGGACCGTCGAAATTATTCCAGTTCAATTTAACGTCTTTTTTAGTAGGTTAAATCCGGGACTTTTTGACACGAAAATTGAAATCCCCGGCAGTGTTTGACGATGATGGAAAAGTTACACAATATGATTCACAGCTTGTCCGCTCGAGCTGGGTGTTCCCTACACTCCTCCCAAAATTGGCGCCACAACTCGCCGCCGAACTTAACATGCCGCCGGACACTGATCCCGTCTCATTAATCACGACCCGAGCTGCACTCGATATCTGCTCTGCACACGAGCAATTTTGCGTGGGGGCGAACTTGCAATATAATTCAACTGCCGAGTGCATGAGCTTTATTCACAGTATCCCATTTGGTGATATATGGCAGGCGGGGCAAAACTCCGGTTGGTGCTCATATGACCCTAGTGGATAATTCCAATGGGGTAATTTCATTAATGAACAGGAATCTGCCGCTATCTCCATAAAGCGATGGTAAGCTACTTCGAGAGCTTCCCCGAGTTCCCTTCTTCACCACCGCGTCCATTCCAGGTGCCCTTGCGTCCGGATGTTCACTGCTCCCATATTGGACTTAGTGGCGGAGACATGTGCCACGCTCGCGATGTGGGTTGCATCCTTGAGTGCGCAGTGCTCTTGTTTTAATCCTGTCATTCTTCATTAGTACGTTACGGAGGTGACATCAAACCCATTCCGCGAACCGGTATGTTTGGTCATTACTTGCATGTGTATCATTACTCAATCTTCCGGTTCCGTGGCTGCAGTTCATCCAAATACCAGGCGGCCTCACTGTTAAGGATCTCGAGAAATTTGGCCTCAACATTGGGGTTTGATAAGCACAGGCGACGCTTGGGAAGGGTAGTGCTCCCTGGATGCCCCTAATTACGAAGTCTAAACGAGAATGACACATACGAGAGTAATTTGACCTGTGTTGAAACTTGAGCTGCGAGCAGTACGGAAATAACTGGTATCAACTCGTATTTATCTAGGATTTCGAATATAGATTCGGATTTGGAACCAATTCTATTTTATTTCGCAACAACGCTTTGACTGAAACACACTCAGGAGAATTATGCTGAGGCTGTCCTAGTGATGCGACTGATTCGTGTTTTCTGGATAACTGCTACGCCACGTGAGGGTCATACAACAAAACCATACCGCAGTAAAGCTCGATATGGATCTACTTGCTCCTTTCCCAGTGATCCACCATGAGTTTCTCGGCTCCTTACAACTCTAATTCTCGCCAACAATACCAGCAGAACTCACCGTCCAGGCGCCCCGCCTCGATTGCCGAACTCGCAGAGCGAGCCCTCGAAAGTCTATGGGACGACAACCGAGATCTGAAGTATTACCTTCGACTGGCCGAGAAATATCGGCGGGATGGAAAAGAGCTACTTCGTGAGGGTGATCTCGAGAGTGCTTTATCGAGTTTGCCAGAGCTGCTACGCTCGTATTGGAACGGATACCGTCGCATCGGGATTATCATACGGTATTAAACACTTCGCAACGCCATAATCTAGGTCTGGTTTGTATCATAATTAAATGCCCCTTTCAGAGCTTACGAGCTGACATCTAATGGATAGAACGGCCAGGATATACTTGACAACCTTGGGGACTTAAAGCCGACGCTGGTCGAACGCTACGAGCGATGGCTCGCCCAACATCCAAATGGGGTGGAAGATCAGCGTACACCAGAAGCGAGACCGCCTCGGGGCCAAGCGATACATGAGGAAGCCAGTCGACAGCAGCAGCAAGCTGAAGAGAATGCGAGGCGGGCTCGGGAGGAGCAGGAAAGACAGGAGAGGACTGTAGCTGATGAACTAGCGCGGTGGAGGGAGCAGCGAGAGGCGAATGCGCGGCAGGAAGAAAGGGAGAGAGCAGCAAGTGGGGCTTCTGCGTATGTTTACGATAGGCGCAGGGAAGCCGCAGTAGCAGCCGCACACCGCGCTGCGAACCCCCCGCTAACAACGTTGGCTCGGACTACACATTCTCAAGGCTCCCACAACACAATCGAGCACGATGGCTGACACCCGGCATGAGATGCAACAGGAGGAAATGAGGAAACGCGAAGAGGATATCAGATCACAAAAGCGGGAACAGAAGAGGCGCCAGGAACAGGACGGTATCGTGCAGCGACAACGAGAAGCTGACTTGCCGCTCGTGCCATCAGAAACAACATCGCGTCTGGTAGCTCAGGTGCAGTTCTCTATCAGCAGCGTCCTCGGCTGCCTCAATTGGTAGCTATGGATCAGCATCCTCGATATATCATCCACCCTCATCTTCTTTGGCAACCACACCCGCATCTTCCTTCTACCAGACAACGCCACCATCAAATATTTACAGCGCTGTCTCTGCATCACTTCGCACTCCTTCTGCTGCTGATTTGCGCCCCCCGCAATCCATACCTCAATATTCTATGGAAAGGGAGGTGGAACCTGCTCTGATGCCTTTAGAAAGTCCTACACGATACGAAGGCGATTCTACAGACTCTGAAAGTGTGCACGATTCTGATTGGCGCCGTACGATGAAGTCAAAGAACCATATTGCTGATCATCATAAGACGCCGACGCGCGCGCCAGCAAGGAGGTATGTGGGCCATATTATTTATTGTTACTAACATGAGCTGATTCTTGCGTTCAAGCCCTTCGTATCCTCCTCCCATCACGACAACGTCCCCTCCACCATTTGAAGGTGGCGGCCGTGTTTTATACCCACAACTAATGTCCCAGCACCAAAAGACTCAGGGGTACTTTCCCTCGCTTAATTCTATGTTTATACCGACGGCGAATAACGCCCAACCGCCAGTTCCGTCGTCACTGCTGTTCAACCCAGAAGCGCCCGCGCCCACCAGCCAGCTGGAAACCATTCACTGTACCCTCCAAATATGCTTCCACCGCCATCTGTTCCCCCTAGTAGTTACCCAGGAATGTCTACATCAAGCAACCTCCATATCAGCACCTTATGGACAACAATATCCACCACCGCATCAGCCACAATACCCCCAGTACCTGGACCATCACGGCCTCCCCCACCCGTTCCAGCGCCTCCCCCGCCCCCAGCACCGTCCAATCCCCCGGCCCATAATCGTTCGGAATCAGAGCGTATCACCCGCACGGCCAATCCAACCGACCCGTCGCCCATACTGAAGACCGTCAATCTTCCCCGAGAATGCCTCCCTCGGTTCCTAGCCATTGCTCGAGTCAAACAACGATGAACCGGGAGACGTGTGGTTGCTGCTCGGGAAGGACAAGGGTCACAAGTACGTCGTCACGACACTTCTAATACCTAAACAGCATTCGACGAGTGATACATGCACGATGGACGAAGAGGAACTTGTGTTGCAGTTCACGGAGGAAAGGAGTCTCATCACTCTTGGTTGGGTAATTTGGTTTCCCACATTCCCCACCTGGATTTAGCTGACGTTTGGGCCCAGATACACACACATCCGTCCCAGTCGTGTATGTCATTCCCCGGCATGCCACATGATCCCATTTTGATTGTTCCGAACAGGTTTCATGTCGTCCGTCGATCTTCATACACACTCTGGTTTCCAGCGCATGCTTCCTGAGTCCTTTGCAGTCGTTTGTGCTCCCAAGTCTAACCCCAAGTATGTCTCCCGAATATTGTGCATGACTTGAATTTAATATACTTGCGAGCAGCTTTGGTATATTTCGTCTAACGGATCCCCCCGGCTTGAAAACTGTACTCGAATGCACGGCCAAGGAGGCATTCCATCCCCATCCTGATGTGCCAATATACACGGTATGCCTACGTAGTATCATCCTGGGGGTAACGTCTCACTCGCGCATAGGATGCCGACAAAGGGCATGTGCAAATGAAGGATGCTGCTTTGGAAATCGTCGACTTACGTTAGCCACCCTAAAAAACTTACTCATTCACTAACAGCATGTATCACGCGCTCACCTGTATTTATTATCATTGCATTCCATCAGAGCATGGCTCACATCATTCTCGGACTTGGGGTTGATTTCAGAGTAGATTTTATAAATTCTAGACAAGGGCTATGCAAACGCCGCCTCGGGGCCTTGCCAACATCACTAAAACCGTAGTTTTCCCCTCTCACAAAGCCCGTGTACATTGCGCCATGGTCACCGACCTAGAACGCATATATGAGTATGGGAATAGAGTATCAGCAAATCAGGAGACTCACGATCTTGATATCGGGTCCGTCTGGTAAAAGTTGGCGATAGGTTTTTGGAAAACGGCTCCTGATATTTTAGCCCCGGCGGTCTGCGCAGCCATAGCCTTCAGACCCGCAATGCGATTTCTGCTGACGTGGGCTCCGTGGTGTCATATCGCACCAGTGTTGGTGATATTTCCCACATGCGGTCACGGAGCTCAAGAACGTCGTCGTAGGGTAATGGGGAACCAACGATCTCAGAAAGGGCACTAGAAACTAGGTGAGCGAAAGCGGAGACCGGGGAATACACTGATCCTACCGAATGATCTTCCAGTCTTCCCGCGATGCACCAGGAGGGGGCACGGCGGCACGACCAAGCTGTGAGCGACCTTCCGTATTTATCCAGGTTGTTGATTTCTCAGTGTAAGCGGCGGCGGGTAAGCACACATCGGCGAGCTGCGCCCCGAGGTCGCCGTGGTGACCCTGGTAAACGACAAAGGCGTCTTGTGGGATTGATTTGGGGTCGACTTCGTCAGCATTAAGGAGGTAGATGAATTTAGGTTTTGTGGTTGATGCCTTCTTTGATGGGACGAATCCAATATCATATGCGGCGGCACGGGACGCAGCCTAATTGAAGCCAATCATTAATTATCGGACCCGGAATAAAGAAAAGTAGGACCTACCCGCTGGAGAACGTTGAATCCGTTCCATTCTGGAGTCAGAAGAGTGGTCTTATTCAGCTCAACAAACCGCGCCAATTGGTTGAACGTCGCTGCGCCGTCTGGGTGTTCAGTTACAGAGCTTCCAACAATGATGAGGGGCCGTTTGGCAGCTTTGAACTTCTGGGCGAATGGGCTTGTCCCGGTGATGAAATCCGAGAGGGCTTTGGCATCGGCGCCGAGGTAGTCGTAACCATAGGTGGTATCAGCACGATCGCCAATGAGGCCAACCTCCAGACCGGTGTGCAGCCAACTTTTCCTGATACGAGAGTTCAACACTGCGGCCTCGTGTCGTGGGTTTGTCCCAACAAGGAGTATAGCATCGGCTTCCTCCACGCCGGGAATGGTAGAGTTGAAAAGGTAATTTGAGCGAACATCAACACCATGAACTGGTGCTTTCGAGCCATTGTCCTGGTCGAGGGCTAGGTTATCGGAGCCCAGACGGTTGACGAGATCCTTCAGGGCAACAAGCGACTCTGTGTCGGCGAGATGACCAGCAACGGCCTGGATTTCATCAGCTTGTGCCCCAGAAGCAGCGAGCCCGTTTGCAATGGCCGTCAGCGCATCCTCCCATGAAGCCGACACGAAACGATCGCCCTGCTTCACCAGGGGAACCGTCAGCCGCTGGAACCTCAACCCGTCATATGCATATCTGGTCTTGTCGCTGATCCATTCCTCGTTCACATCATCGTTTGTTCGGGGTTGGATACGCATGACTTGGACACCGCGAGAGTCAACACGGATATTTGAGCCGATGGCGTCCATAACGTCGACGGATTCGGTGTTCTTGAGCTCCCAAGGACGGCGTGGAAGGCGTAAGGTTTGCTTGTAGGGCACCGACAGGACATAAATCCACGATGTTGCCTGAAAGTTCCGAGTCCATCGTCTTCTCCACGTACATCCCGATCTGCATGTCATTTCCTCGACCAGTCGTTCCCAGTTCCTCCACACCGGCAACCTCGTTGGCGAACCGCACGCACCGCGTACACTGAATACAGCGGTTCATGGAGGTTTTCACCAAGGGTCCCAGGTCTTTGTTTTCGATAGCGCGCTTGCCGGCAATTTCGTGGAAGCGAGTGCGGTCGGAACCGTAGCGCATGGACTGGTCTTGTAGATCACATCGCCTCCTTGATCGCAAATGGGGCAATCCAGGGGATGGTTGGCTAGTAGGAACTCCATAACACCCTCGCTGTAGATGAGACCTTCAGAATATTGTCAACCATGGAATGGAGATCGTACCGAGCTTCGTGTACTAAAGGACTGTTGGTAAAAACTTTGGAACCCGGCATAGCGGGCATTGCACTATTCGGTAATTGAGCACGTTATGGCTGCGAGATAAAACGATGCGAACCATGATGCTACTGGCTTTGGAGAGCGCTCGACTCAACAGGCACATACTAAAATCGGCTCAGAGGAGCTCAGCTGAAGTGTTACGGCGGGCTTACCGGCAGTTACCAGCGATGGCAAGTCTGGCGAACCTCGTTAACCCATAGCTTGAAAAACACTGACAAGAACCCATACCTATCATGGTAACAGAAACTAATCGAATGGTCAACGGAGATGCAACACAATTGTCAAGTCAAAGCCCATACCGAGGTATTGTCGCACCCGCCGCCTCACATGCTTGGATGAGCGCAGAACCTATATTACGAGCTCAGAAACCACCCTGTGTATCCACTCGCACCCATGCACGCACCCTGCGGCACAGTGACCTCCTTCCCGTCGACGGTCAGCGTAATGTCCGCCTGTCGAGCCGACGACGACGCAATACTCGACGCCTAAACCAAAACACCTGGGTACACATTTTCGCAGCGGCAGCACAGGACACGTACTCGAATGCGGCGAATGCGAGGAGCTGCGACCTTCCCGAGTAGTCCCGTTGACGAGGGTCTTGACACGGTGGATACTAGACGCAACATGGGGGGCCAGGAGAAATAAAAGAAAATAAGGGAGGATAATTAGAGCGTCCGGGGACGTGGGCGCTGAGCCCGCAGGGGATGGGGATTATTCTGAGGGATTTGCACGTCGTTGGAGGCAGCGACCAACCAGGTTGACGGAATTTCAGTTTCCCACAGTTTTCGTCGGAGCCTGAACGGATTTCCAAAACCGTGGTTGTTTATGTAATATTAATTACTTTAGGGCAGCACCCGAGCCTGAGTCCAGCACAGCAGGCAGATATGTTGTCCCGCAAACCGCATTGCAACCTCAAGAAAATAAATCTTGTTTCATATCGCGTCAGATATACATAGTAATCGACCGAACATATAAATATAACAAAGGGGATACAAGCCATGGGGGATGTACGGGCGGGTAACGATACAAGTGATAAAAGCGACCAGAAGGGGGCTATGTCGTCTTCGTTCTGGTCCTCGCTGCAGTTCGCGTCACCCGCCCAGTCTCCTTTGGTCCACTATCATCAGCCTCCTCTTTCACTTTCGTCAGCCTGCCCCTGGCCGCTGGTTTTTTGCTCCGGGAGACTCTGACCTTCTCAACCTCCTCATCCGGTGCCGCCTCGTCGTCAGATTGCGTGCTGGCTTCCTTCTCTGGGGTAGCTATTTTCCGTGTCGACCTTGACCGGGTAGGTATTTTACTAGTATCACCAGACGCCTTTGCCCCCGCTGCAGCCTTGGCAGCCGAACGGCCGCGTTTGGGAACGACCGCGGGCTCATCCGTTTCCTCTTTGACAGCTGGACTTGCATTAATCGTATCAAGCGGATCGTCGTCCTCCGCTGCTTCATCAACCTCCACTTCGATAGGTTTCCCCCGTGCACCCCTCCTCACGGCAGCAGGCGCGGACTTGGGCGTTTTAGCAGTCGCGCGTGCAGCTGGAGTAGCACCCTCAACAGGTGTTCGTCGACCGCTGCGTTTCGCGGGGCTGGGATCGCGGGAACTGGTTCGGCCGGTTCTACTGTAGCCTTTCTACCACGTCGAGCAGGCACCGGTGTAGCCGCAGGAGCCTCAGGTGGATCAGCAGCCGGTTTCCTCCCCGCCTTGCGGGCGCACTGGGTTCCTCAGCAGGTCGGGCTGTGGCTCAACAGTCGGCTTGCGGCCCCTCCGGACAGGCACAGGTGGTGGCGCCGCAGACTCTTCCTTCGGGCTCGACGGTGGCTCTGCGGGTTTTCTCGTGGCAGGCGGGGAATCTCCTTGGTTTCTGATGCTGGTTTGCGGCCTCTTCTTGTGGGAGCTGGGATAGCGGATGTGCCTCCGATCGGGCTCGGCGGTTGTCTTCCTGGTGGTGCGTCTGGTGGGTGCGACTGGGGCATCGTCTGCAGGGGTATCCGGGTTACGCTTGAACCCTGGCGAGGAACCATTTCCGGTGGCTCAAACATGGTTGTCGTTTCTCCGGAACATCCTCTGGCATTCGCTCGTCCTCTGTTTCGGCAAGTTCTGGATTCTGTCGGATTGTTCCTCTAGGCTAACAATTTCATGCTACAGTGGTTGTGTGAACACGTATTAAAACGTTCAATGATGAGGGCTTACAGCTGGGCTTGGAGGTAATATCATATCTGCGGATGGTATTTGTGTCGCTACTGTAGAATCCATTTCATAATCCATCGATTCGCCGGCGTCGTATTCCTTGACAGGGGCGGGGGTCGTGCTGATACCGAATCCAGGTCGTAGTAGAGAAAATGCATCATCATTCCGGCTATGTGGCTGATCCTCGCTTGGGCTTTCCTGGGGAGCAATTGGGTCTTCTGTGGCGATCTCGTTATTTTCGATGTTTATGTCCTCATCTATTCCCGCAGCTGTTGGTCTTCCCAGGGTGGTCAGTTCGATGGCAAGCAACGGAGTGCCTGCTAAGCCAAAAACGCTGGTTCTTCTGCGTTTCATTCCCTCGACCGTTTCCTTCATCTTCTCCAACAGACTGCGCGTGTCCATCTCCTCTTCCTCCTCTTCCTTTAGCGACGGAGGCGCGGGGACGTTTTTCTTGGTTGGAGAGGCGCTCCCCTGGATTTTGAAGGAGACATACCAGGCGCAGCCCCAGCGAAAAATGTATCTCCGGCGCGAACAGCGCTGCGCCTACGCTCTTGAATTGCCTTCGAAACATGATTAGCTGAGAGAATGATAACAAGGACAAACCATACATACTTTCTTTTCCGCTTCGTCAATGACGCGCCTTCCTACTGGCGTCGACTTGAGTGCAGGGCTCGGAGTATTCGCCGCCGATATGTTTGTCCTGGCTGGACTCTTCAACGGAACAACGATATCCTGTACTCGCCACTTGCTCTCTACTATAGGGACCCTCTGTGGCTCACCCCCACCCATAGAATACCTCTTGGATTCTGCAAATGTATTCGGCTGGGCTTGGGGTGTCATGAATGAACCCAGGGCACGCCTGATGGGTGTTTTAGGGCCAGCAGAGCGTTCCTCAGCTTCCTCGTCAGAGTCGGATGGTGTGTGTTGTCGTTGTAGTTTGCGAGGAGTTGGATCGTCCTCTGGCTCGGAAGAACTGGGGTACACGCCACCATCGGCTTCTTCGTGGTCGCTCTCCTATTAAATGATTAAGAAAGATGGGACGTTTCAAGGTGGAAACATACATCGGCGGGAGGTTGTGAGGATGACCTAAATGGCCAGATACGCTCGAGGCTTTTCCGCCAGGTTGATTTTTGTTCAACTGTATCCGCGTCCTGGCCTTCATCCTCCTCGTCACCATCTGTTAAACCATCCTCATCCATGTCCACCTCCATGTCTCCTTCCTGATCGTCGTCATCGCTTGAGTATTTCATGTCTGCCCCCGCCTGCAACCCAGCGATGGGTTCCGCAACAACGTCCAATACCTCCAACTCTTCAATTCTTCCTCCTCCTGTTGAAGTATAGCGCGCTGCGCACTACGAATGAGGACAGCGCGGTGGAGGCTATGTCGGGAGGTCGAACGAGCGCGGGATGGTGGCTGTAGTTGTGGCGAGCTGACTTGCACGTCTTCTAAAATAACTAAATCGCGGTCCTCTTCTACGACGCGTGGGTGATTGCCATCCACTAGAATGATTGGTTTTGTGTCGCTCGCCCCGTATCCACCCTGCGGGGCTCGTGGCTTGAGTGGGGATTGAAGAACGCGGAGGTTTTCCCTGGGGTCGCGGGAGGGTCTCGGAGAAAACACTTCTGCGGTGTGGATCATGGATAACCGCAGCGCGCGGCCTTGCGCTCTCGGAGGGGTTGCAAGGAGGTGCGCGCGGAGTTCCTTGGGAGGATATGTAAACCGAAAACGTTTTTTGCGTATCTCGAAATCCGAGTTATTGCAAGGGGGATGGTGTTGGGGGATACACTTCGCAGCCATCAATGAGGAGTCCAGTCACACCTTGACCACGAGGAAAGCCTAAGTCGCGTCAGGATGTCTCCTTGCAGCAAAATCAGCAGGACTGCGCACCTTTCTTTCTTGGAAAACAATTTTGCAGTGAATGGGACTAACATCGGGGTAATACAGCCGCACACTGCATTGTGGGTCTCGTCCAAACGTGAGCTCCTCCGTTCGACACCAAACGACGTAATCACGGTGTCATCGTTCGGGGCGTTCTTGAGAGAGATATCGTGCCGTAGCGGCCTATCTGTATGTCCTGGTCCATTTTGTGGTCGTGCTACTTTAAATCAGCCTCGCGTCAAGAATTGCGTTGAACTGTGAACAAGCTTGGCACGTGAGAAGAACGTGATCGAGTATTCGTGATCCGCCCTCGCCGATGCCCGAAGGCCTTTCGCGCTCCTTTGTGGGCCGTGGTCAGGCGAAGCTCCTGTGATGACTGGTGCGGAAGCACGATGATGTCGCCAGCACCAACCGTATGCACAGAATACAACATCCCGTCCGGCGATCGACGCCCTTCAAGCCAGCGCCACTATGTATCTATGGGCTGATGACGTCCCTCGGGATACCACTCCACACCTGTATCAACCGTGGCAGGGAAACCGATACCCGCCGTCTCACTCAACACTTATACGCACATCTAAAATTCCTCGCCTGTCACCCCGTATATATCCACCACAAAGCACCCCGACACCTGACCCAAGCGCTCAAAAAATATTCACACCCCACGTACAACATTCAAGTCGCAGAACCAAACGGCCCACACACAAAATTGAAGCGTTGGAACTCTGAAGCCGTGCGCCTCTCTCGACGCGAATTACCCATTTACGCCGACCCGAGAATGGTGTTTGGGCGCGCCCGGCCGCATTATCTGACTCGCTGCTCTGTGTATCGACACTCTGAAACGCCCCATACCTAGACTCGCGCCCATACCCACTTACACCTGACGTGCGGCGCCGTGCGCCCCGTGGTCTAGAGCCGATTAACCAGTACATCCTCGAATCTCACATGAAACGGGCTTGGCCTCGAGTTCTTGATTTTGAACACCTCGAATGCGATTCCTCCATGAGGAATAGCTGGCACAGGTCGTCAGGTACTAGCATCAGGGCTTCAACAAAGATGAACTTGGGGAAGACTCAAGAGTTTACCATCGGGCATGGTTAACACATCAGCCCGACCGCCAAGTACTGCGATGCAATATAGTTAGTAGCACCACTACGGTGGATCATTGATACATCTCAACTGCCAACTTTGTACCGTCGTAGTGCAGGAAAAGTTGGTGCATCAGTACGACGCACTGGCAAATGCTTGGCGCGTGTATTAAAGGTGGTGCGCACTCTCTCACCATTCCAACATCCTCAGGTTTCCTATTCACAAACAACCATGCATTCGTTTACAGTACGCGATTTCATGCTGTGCTACATGACTCTCTAACATAAGCATTTTCAGCTTCTTTCAACAACCCTGGTCATGGTGCTACAAATGGTCAATGCACTTACTGTCGTGCAGCCGAGGGCCTTGCCCGCTCCTGCAGATGTTGCCTACGTCGCGCATGATGAACATACGGGGAATTATCTTGCTTACAAACGCGATGGCACCTTTTACGGTCGTTACTCCAAGAATGAGCTGGCCTCTATTCACGGCAAACGGAATAGCTCGAATTGTGTCCCATTAACATTGGATGACGCCAAAAAAAGTTAGCGAACCTTAGCCCCCTTTATCTGTGGTCACTTTGAATAATAATTCTTCTAGTGCCGGGCTGGAACAAAATTGTGGACTATGCGAATAGTCAATGGGGGGACAAGAAGCGCAACATAGTTGTAAATCCTCCCGAAGTAAGTGAAAATTTTAAAATTCCAGCGAGCTTGCTGAGCTCGTTCACAGTATCTCGACGCCAACGCTATCATCTGCACAAGTGACCAACCTACACCGGTTGAGATTCAAGGTCATATCTTCTACTAATGTGCATTTTGATACTTCATCTAACCCTTTTTTCGGCCCAGGCGATCAATCTGCTAATTGCGTAAAGACCCAGGAGGAGACAAAAGGCGAACTTGTCGGTACCAATGGTACCGTGACATTGACCCTGTCCCAGGGATATATCAATTCCGCGTCCTGGTCTGTAGCACGTTGGTATCAGGTTATTATACTTTGGGGATGGCTACTGACGATCCCGCACAGGAACCTCGTCGTTTGGAATTGGCACATCGATTTCGGCGACGCTTGGAATACCAGAAGTTTTGGAAATAGGTGCAGAGGTTACGACAACCGCAAATGTCGAGAACTCTCTCACTAACGGGTCAGTACATTTAATTATGGGCAAACCCACTCTGACAGTTTACCCCAGATTTGACACTAAAGTTGACAACACGGTATCCCAGAGTGTGGAAATAGATTCGGCCGATGGCGAAACATGCTATGCAAGCGTAAGAACTCAGGAGCCTTCGTCCCTCTCATCGGAATTTGAGAAACCCTTCGTTTAGATTAGCACCGAGACTTGCAATGTATCAGCGAAAGCGAGACTGCAGCAGACCGCCACCGGTTATATTTGGTTCAATTACGACAGCAGGGTGAGTACCTGAGTGCTTGGGTTTCTCGATTCTCAGATGCCAACACGACATATTCACATCAGGTTGACGGACACTACAAATGTATAGCAACTTCAGTTTGTCCGAGAGAACTTGGGCTAACTTATCCATTTCTTTCTTAGGGCCAGTCAGTATTGAAGCCGTTACCAGTCTCGAGGAGCGTTCGAGCTACATTGACATCACCGGATCAATGCGTGCTATATCCAAATCTAGCTATGCAGCCCACTGCGAATAAATCCTCCAAGTCAATGGATAGCTGTAGCAATCGTGCTACGTGACACCGATACCCCACTTTCCTTTGTACTCATCTCTCCAATTACTTTTCCTAACGTTGTCCATAGTACAATAATGGCGATATCGCCTCGCCAGCCGTTTTCTTTCCTCCCAAATTAATCTCAGTACTTACTGAATCCAGCTGGTCTGTCGTCCCCCTGAAGCTATCTTGTTTTTACCCAACTTCCCACTCTCTTTCATTTGTCGTTGTAGTCAGTCTGCAGCGGGACTCGTTATTATGTTAGTTTGTTATGTGCGCAATTTTGATACCAAGTATCTGTCCATCGCACAGTACCGATCTGGATGGACGCAACTCAAATGCATGACAGTCAATCTATTTCGCGAAATATAACATACAACTCGCACACCGCTCTGATTTCTGTCAAAAAAACACAGTATAAAATACTTTTCTTGGCCTCCGGGGGCAAGCTACCGTGAGAGCGTTCTTCGATACAAGTTGTTCTGAGGCACGCCACACGGAGGACCGCCCCGACTCGAAACACCACGTTTCCAATACGAAATCGTAACGCCGCAATGTAGTCTCCTATAGCGTCGGGTGCCACATGTCTAGCCACCCAGACCAAACGAATTCATGCTGAACTGCGGCCTGAGGCTCGTGCTGCGGCACCCACTTGTTCCGAGCATACGCTACAGGCCACCCTGAAATCGCCGCCATCTCCTATTCCATTTGGATGTGTTGGATGACCCATAGATCACTGCGCGAGAATTACGGTGGGAGTCGCAGTCAAGAGTTCGCATGTGATTGCAACCCGGCTGTGGCGAAAACAAATAACTTTTAGTTTCGGCGTACGAGTTCAAGTTCAGTCAGAGGACGGTTTAAAACGAACTTGACATTCTTTTCGTATTCTGTGGGTTCATATACTATTTTCTAATCAACGAGCCAACCAATCGATGAAGATGGAACGATCATAAGTAAGTTGTCGGCGTAACTTGGAGCAAAAGTAAGCCGATCGCTTCATACGCCCTCTATCGTTCATTTACGGACGATTGCTTTCGACCGCCCTGCTTCAAACCCTCCTCGACGCGCGACAAGCTATCCAACAGCATCTTGGGCATAGATGCCATGTCTCTGGATCCCAATGATCTAGCGTGCGAGTCGTTAGCATTCCCAACGCCGGCAATCTTCATCTTCTTGCCCGCCGGTCCCGCCTCTGAGTCGTTATCATACATCACACTAGTGCTCCTCTTCTTCCCACCGCCACCGCACTTCCTCTTCCGCTCCCATTTGATGAAATTCTCCTCGGACTTGTTTTTCGAGTGAACAAGATCGCGTAGGTCGTGGTAGGCGAGATTGCCCACAAGGCCATCGCCCTGCTGAGGTAGACTGCAGCCCGGAACCACCAACTCAATGATTCTGGGACGAAAATGTAGTTCGGTGTTGGAAATGATCAGGACCTTTTCGTAGGCATCTTGAATGTCATGATACAGTCGAGGCGGCCTTGACCTTCGGAGCTATCTGTCATTACCGGCTCCCCAGGATTGATAACAGTACTTGAGTCAATGTCAGGGACTGCAAACTTGCAAGGATAATTGGGATTCGTGTTCAAGTGGGACACGAACACGAAGTCATTATACCCAATTGGGGTAGTGTCCACCTCCTGGATCCCAGCACGAAGGGCATTGTCGTGTCGGACGTAATCACGAACCGACCATTGGGATATTTTTAAGATCAGCATGGATTTTTCAGAGGGTAGAAGTCGAGGCCCCTCCTTGGCTGCGTCAACAAAGGTCTGATGGATGGGGATACACTTCACGGCCATTTATGAGGAGTCCAATCATATCTTGGACCACGAGGAAAGCGCAAGTCGCGCCAGGATATATCCCCTGCAACAAAATGAGCAGAACCACACACCTTTCTTTCTTGGAAACGGGACTAACGTCACGGTAATACAGCCGCACACTGCATTGTGGGTCTCGTCCAAACGTGAGCTCCTCCGTGTCAAAACCAAACGACGTAATCACGGTGTTATCGTTCGGGGCCTTCTTGAGGTGAGATATGGTGCCGTCGCGGTCTATCTGTGCGTCCTGGTCCATTTCGTGGTCTAATGGTTCCCGTTTGAATAGTATTACTTCAAATCAGCCTCGCGTCCGGCGTGGGAATAGCGTGATTGAATATTCGTGATCCGCCCTCGCCGACCCATGCCCGAAGGCCCGACACCCTTTGCGCTCCTGTGTGGATCGCGGGCTGGCAAAGCCTACGATGTGCTACTGCGGAAGCACAATGATGTCATCAGCGTCGACCGTGTGCACAACGCACAGCATTCCACCCAACGATCGACACCAGTACCCCTCAAGTCAGCGCTGCCATGGATTATCGATTATCTGCGGGGCTCATGACATCGCTCGGGATACTTCCACCACTCCACCTTTGCATCAACGACAGAGAAACCGATACCCGCCGTATCACCCAGCACTTGTACCCGCATCTAAAATTCCTCGCCTGTCACCCCATATATATCCACCACAGCTCGAGCACCCCGGCGCCCGTACCCAAGCGTTCAAATGTTCACATGTTCACGTCCCGTGCGCAACGTTCAAGCCGCGGCATCTAACAGCCCACCCCCGAAGCCGAAACCGAAACCGAAGCGCTGAAACTCAAGCTTTATGCCTCGCTCAACGCGAATTACCCACTCACGTCATCCCTAGAAGCATGGCGTTTTTGCGCACTTGTATTATCTGACTTATACCAAACACCTCCTACCCAGCCCATACACGTCGTGTCACAAGCAACGCCCTCAGCCGCAGCATTCACGATCAGATCCTCGGATTCGAAACCGGAACATTCCACGGGCGAAGCCCCGCACATCCCCAACACCCCGTGTATCATACATCAGTAGTGATGTTCCTCTCGCACGTGGCGAGCTGCTTGGTGCCTCGATGCCCCATACCCCATACCTGTGCTCGCGCCTGTACCCACTTGCACCTGACGCGCCTCCCATGGCCCAGAGGCAATTAACCACTACACCCTCGAACCCCACATGGGACGAGCCCAAGTCTCGAGCTCTTGATTTTGAACACCTAGAATGTGATTCTTCCGAAAAGAAGGGTTGTCGGATACTAGCATCAGGATTTCAGCAAAGACGAACTTGGGAAGACTTCAAGGTTCTACCATCGCGAATAGTTGATATATCAGCTCAACTGCCAACTACTGAGATGTAACAGAGTTGGTAGTACCACCGTGGTGGATCGTCAATACTTCTCCGCCAGCCTTGTACTCAAGAATCGAAGTTCTATTATCGTGAATAGCTGATATATCAGCTCAACTGCCAACTACCGCGATGCAACAGAGTTGGTAGTGCTACTGCGGTGGATCGTTGATACATCTCTGCCAACTTTACTACCGTCGTGGGGCAGTAAAAGTTGGTACATCAACGCGATACGCTGGCAAATACCTGGCATGGGTATTAAAGGTGGTACACACCCTCTCAATATCCTTAGGCTTCCTATTCTTCCTATTCTTCCTATTCACAAACAACTATGCATTCGTTCACAGTACGCGATTTCACCCCGTGCTACTGTCATGGATCCTAACACAGGCTCTTTCAGCTCCTTTCAACAGCCCTGGTCATGGTGCTACAAGTGGCCAACGCACTTACCCTTATGCGGTCGGGGGCCTTGCCCATTCCCGCAGACGTTACCCATATCGCACATGACGAACGTACAGGGAATTATCTTGCTTTCAAACGCGATGGCTCCTTTTACGGTCGTTACTCCAAGAACGAGCTTGCCTCTATTCACGGCAAACGGGATGGCTCGAATTGCATCCCATTGACTTTAGCGGACGCTGAAAAAAGTTAGCGAACCCCCGCCGCCCTTTATCTACACTTTGAATATCAATTCTTCCAGTGCCCGGTTGGAACGACATTTTGGACAGTGCGAACACTAGCTGGGGAAACGGGAAGCGCAACATTGTTGTGAATCCTCCCGAGGTGAGTCAAATTTGTAAAATTCTGACAAGCTTTTGAGCCCGTTTATAGTATACCGATTACCCCGCCACCGTTTGCACAAGTGACCAACCTATTCCGGTTCAGGTTCAAGGTCATATCTTCTACCAATATAATACTGATACTTCATCTAACCCGTTTTTCGATCTAGGTGGTCAATCTAATTGCGCGAAAAGCCAGGAGAAAACACAGGGCGAACTTGTCGGCACCAATGGTAGCGTGACATTGACCGCGTCGCAGGGATACACCAATACCGCCGACTGGTCTGTAGCACGTCGGTATCAAGCCATTTATACTTTGGGGATGGCCTCTGACGATCCCACACAGAAACTTCGTCATTTGGAATTGACACAACGCTTTCGGCAGATTTTGATATACCGGACATTTTGAGCATAGGTGCAGAGGTTACGACATCCGCAAATTTCGAGAACACTCGCAGTAATGGGTTAGTACATTCAGCTGTATGGGCGGACCCACTTTGACACGGTATATCCCAGGTTCACTACTGGTGTTGACCAGACGGGATCCCAGTCTTTAACACTGGACTCCCCCGAAGGGGAGACATGCTATGCAACTGTAAGCGGTTTTCATCCCTAAGCTCACCAGTATTTGAGAAACCCTTTGTTTAGATGGACGTCGATTCTTGCAGTATACTAGTGACAGCAAGCCTTCAGCAGACCGCCACTGGCTGGGTTTGGTTCAATTACGACAGCCAGGTAAGTGCTTGGTGCTTGTGTTTCTCAATTCTCGGGTACTAAAGCAGCATATTCACATTAGGTGATGGACACTATAAATGTAAACTTCAGTTTGTCTGAGGGGACCTAGGCTAACATTCACCCATTTTTTAGGGGCAGTCAGCATCGAAGCGTCCACCAGTCTCGACGGGCGTTCGAGCTCTATCAACCTCACCGGATCAATGACCGCAAAATCTGCATCTAACTATGCAGGCCACTGCGAATAAATCCCCCAAGTCAATGGATAGTAGCGATCGCGCTGCGTGATACGAATACCCCACTCTCTTTTATCCAGTTACTTCTCCCAACGTTATCCCCACTGATCTTAGTACCTACCGAATCCAGCTCGTCTGAAACCCCATGTCGTTCCCTTGAATAGCTATCTTCGTTCTTACCCAACTTCCTACTCTCTTTTCGTTTTTTTTGCTGTAGTCAGTCTGCAGTATGGACTCGTTTTGGCGTTTTTCGTTATGTGTGTAATTTCGATACCCAGTGTTCGCCCATCGTACTGTACGATCTGTATGGACGCAACTCAAATGCATAACAGTCAATTATTTCGCGAAATAAAACACATAATTTGAACCTGTGATCGCTGTCGAAAAAAACAATATAAAATACTTTTTTTTGGCCTCGGGGCATAGCTGCTGCGACATGTTCTTCGATCCAAGTTGTTCCAAACACGCCACACAGAGGATCGCCCCGACTCGAAGCACCATGTTGCCAATACGAAACCGTAACGCCGCAGTGTAGTATCCTATAGCATCGGGTGCCACATGTCTAGTACACCCAGGCCAAACGAATTCATGCTGAATTGCGGTCTGAAGCTTATGCTGCGGCCCTGTATGTCTTCATCTAACTCGGACACCCACCTGTTCCGAGCGTACGCTCCGGGCCATCCCGAACGGCGCTCGCTCGCCATCCTTTATGCCATTTAGATGTGTTGGATGACCCCAGATCACGTGCGAGAATCAAGGTGGGAGACTCACAGCTGCAGTCAAAGGAAGGCCATCAGATAAGCGAGCCCAAGTTGAACATTCAATCTATGTACCTGGTTCCTGGTTTGCGTCGTCGAGTATCTATTCCCCCGCCGGCTTATTGCCCTACGGCCGTCCGTCAATTAGTACGATCAAGTAGATAGGGCGTAACACTATCTAGGGAGGACGGCGCACGTATGTGTATCAGCACCGTGGTTCTCGCGACGCTTGATTTTCCATTCCCTGACGTGACATTCATACCATTGAATGCATGTACAAGGGCACTTCACACGCCGGTCTTATCACCCTCAGGCTTGGCTTGGATCTAGAAGTGTTCGTTGGGACATTCCAGGCTTCATCGTGCCAAGAAGAGTAGCAGTACAACTGGGTAGTGAGGACGGCGAGGCGATCTTTTTTGGTCTTTACCAAATTTCTGATGGGGAATGGGGGAAACGCACCTGACGCTCACATCACACAAATCACATCTTGTAAGTTAGATTTGCATATGCTGAATGAATAGAGCGTCGATCACTGCGGTTTATTCCGTTCTCCTTTGCGAACCAGGACAAGAGGGATAATTCGAATCGAAGGATCTAATAGGGTCAATACGGTGTCAATAAAATAGGCGCTCTGCAGTGAAACTCCTCGTTCCGTTCTCGTGGACAAAATACCACGGGACACGGACCGGGTAAAAATAGCGGTGACCAATTACCTGGGATGACTGGGGTCTAATTGTACGAATATGTGGGGTAAAAAATCACCAAATTGGCTTATCGGCGATGGTATGATTCTGTCCGCCTTAAAAATGAGTCCAACTTCAATAGTGAACGAGCATACGAGTTTAGCCAAGCTTGCGATACGCACTCAGGTGGACAGGGACGAGTGTATCCAAACACAAACCGTGATAGGAAGTGAGATGGAAAGATGAGCACATATCATGCGGTCGTGTTCGGTTCTTCTATATGGGGAGAGCAAGAACCGTTCGAATTGAAATGCATATCAGCTATGAGGGGTCCGTGATCATGATATTGGGCGTCCAATGATTCGTATTGTGATTGGCCGGAGGCTGAGCTTCTACTCATCAAGATTGTGGGGAAGCAGGTGCACGTGGTTTGTGATGTAATAGTGTTGTGGACACCTGAGACAAGGGGTATTTTTTCCCCCGAAAATAGTCATTACAAAACTCGCTGAATATTTAACAACTTAATAATCACTATTGTTGTTGCTCCAATTCAAAGGGAAACTTTAAATATCTTCAAGGCTTTGAACCCTGACAACCGTCGAACTAACCTATTTAGACAATTATCTAGGTACATACCCGCCATCAACCAATCAGAGCCGCCGATTTCAGGATTTTGACCAGAAATATCCACAAAATAAAAAGCAGATAATTGATAGGGTGAAAATTCTTAGAAGCACTTAGGGTTTGGCAATGGATGCGTATGGTAATAACAAGCTTTATGACCCGTGGCTTTGCCACGGGCTGCAAGTGTGGCTGCGCCACACTTGCTACCCTTGCACGCCCGGGTCAACAGCTTGTTGGGGGCTGCGCCCCCAAACCCCCGCCTGTCGGTGCTGTCGCACCTCCAGTCCACCACAATTTGAATTTTATATTTTACATTTACTCAAGCATAATGTAATAATTGGTGTTGGGATGCAAGTTCACTCAGTGTTTTGACTTGAAATAATTTCCGCTTTCTGATTACATAATCATATCCCCAAGACTTTACACTTGAGGATTATCTCTCCACATCATATATTAAATTCACAAAAATGGTGACCCTGGACAGTGGAATTTGAGAAGCACTTTGTTGTGGGTCAGAGTTTGCCCTGTTGGGGGCTGCATCCCCAAACCCCTGCTGGCGTAGACGTGCCCACGGCGTAGACTTGCCCACGGCGTAGACGTGCCCACGGCGTAGACGTGCCCACGGCGTAGACGTGCCCACGGCGTAGACGTGCCCACGGCGTAGACGTGCCCACGGCGTAGACGTGCCCACGGCGTAGACGTGCCCACGGCGTAGACGTGCCCACGGCGTAGACGTGCCCACGGCGTAGACGTGCCCACGGCGTAGACGTGCCCACGGCGTAGACGTGCCCACGGCGTAGACGTGCCCACGGCGTAGACGTGCCCACGGCGTAGACGTGCCCACGGCGTAGACGTGCCCACGGCGTAGACGTGCCCACGGCGTAGACGTGCCCACGGCGTAGACGTGCCCACGGCGTAGACGTGCCCACGGCGTAGACGTGCCCACGGCGTAGACGTGCCCACGGCGTAGACGTGCCCACGGCGTAGACGTGCCCACGGCGTAGACGTGCCCACGGCGTAGACGTGCCCACGGCGTAGACGTGCCCACGGCGTAGACGTGCCCACGGCGTAGACGTGCCCACGGCGTAGACGTGCCCACGGCGTAGACGTGCCCACGGCGTAGACGTGCCCCACGACGGCGTAGACGTGCCCACGGCGTAGACGTGCCCACGGCGTAGACGTGCCCACGGCGTAGACGTGCCCACGGCGTAGACGTGCCCACGGCGTAGACGTGCTGGATGGATCGGACACCCCTAAAGGCCCTTATTAATATCCAAAAGAGATGACAGAAGTACCTGTCCCTGATCTTGAGCTATAAGGTGTGCGCTCCAGGGGGGAGGAGGAGAGGGTTGTGCCCTGGGGTCAATTCTCCACCGGAATATATGATTTTGGGACGCATTCAACACTATTTTATGAGCTGAATACGATGCGAATGACGCGAGAGGGATCCGTGTCCTTGATCCTGAGACACAGAGTGATAGTCTGCCAGATCGCACATACCATGGGATCTAGGACACTGATCCCTCTCGCGTCATTCGCATCGTATTTAGCTCATAAAATAGTGTTGATTGCGTCCCCAAATCATATATTTCGGTGGAGAATTGACCCCAGGGCACAACCCTCTCCTCCTCCCCCTTGGAGCGCACACCTTATAGCTCAAGATCGGGGTCAGGTACTCCTGTCATCTCTTTTGGATATTAATAAGAGACTTTACGGGTGTCCGATCCATCCCTCAAAATCCAAAGAACCCATGTTATTGCCTATGTGTATTATAATCTAATCAATTCTGCTACACAAATATATACCCCATTCACGACAATTATAGCTCCCTCACCACCCCAGGGTCATTGATCACTGTCCATTGACTATTAACACTCCCTGATCCTCCTACTACTCCCTGTAGATGCCTAATAATAAATATACATCACCCTATTCAACCATTATTATCAAGTTTGTGGACCAAAAATGCGAAATTGAGCACTCCTGAGGTCATGTGATGTGATCACGGAGATTCGGGCACGGGCTGCGGAATTTTGAGCTTAGTCATTTTTTTTGTTTATGTCAGCGCTTACCGTTCGCCCATTTTGGGTTGCTTAGGCAATGCTTAGTCATTTTAGTCAGCATTACCAATCGTCGTCCCATATATTATAGATTGTGATTGTTAAGTTGTTAAATGTTTGGTGGGTTTTGTAATGACTATTTTCGGGGGGAAAAATACCCCTTGTCTCAGGTGGGAGATGGTGTGTTCAGTGAGAGTTAGACGCCAATTCCAAGTAGTGACTTGCTGATCACTGTTTTCCTGGATTCCGCTTTTCCAGGCTGCTCAAATCAGACCTCATATCCTTTTCGCAATATCTACAATCTAAATCAATGCGAATCGCACTGGCCGCGTGAACGCGGGCTTCATTTTTCCGTGGCCATCAATCTCTGCCCGAGTTAACGCCAATGTACAGGTGCATGGTGGAATTACGGAATACATACACAATGCATTGAAGAGGTGGGTGAATTAGACGTATTCGATCTTCAACCTAGAGTAGTCGATCGAACTCATGTTGTAGCGCCAGGGCTTGTTCGAAACGCTGATTGTCCCGTTGGGGCGGAGCCTCAGAACGCTGAGTCGAAAGTTCTTCTTGTGGCTCCCCTGCCCCCATACAGCCTCACGCAATCAGCTACCCCGATCTGTGTGTGTGAAAAGTGGCTGCAGTGATCAATCATAATCTATTCGGCGCTCAGGACATCCGCGGTATCGCTTTTGAACAAACGTCGAGCCGCTCGCTGTTCCAAGTGCTTCTCCAAGCTGCTTTTCCCAGTCACATTTCTGGAAGAAATCGCCAGGTTCTCAATTCAATGGTCTATAGTCTGACAGGAATATTGCTCCCATGATGCACCTGGACGTTCCGCTGGCAGCATCCTCAGTCCAAATTTGAGCGAAGGCTACCTTGGGGTAGATGCTCCCAGCCTCTCAGATCGCCTGCCACCTTCAACGCAAGTATAAAACCACCCTCAATTTTAGACTTCAAGATACTTTCCCTATATAAGACAATCGGATTTGTTGAGGCCTCATCAAAATGGCTACCACACCCCCGCACCGATCGCAGATGATTTATATGCCTACTACGGCCGAAATCTTATTGAAGCCATAGAGTCCCCCGGATAAGATGATGGTAATCCGGATATGCATGATCTTCTACAGACTTGAAGTTCCGGACGTGCGATGTCCAAGCGACGTATCTTCTAGAATTCCAGTTTCTCACTCAAATTGATACCGACAAAGACATGTGGTGTGATCATGGAATACATGCTGCTCAATCCTGTCTCATGAGTAATTGGGGTAGGCGCTGGAGTCCAGCAGCATCCAGATCCGGCAGGTCACGTAACCATATCACTATGTAGCCACGTCGTGTTGTAGACAGACGACCAAGCCAGTCGTGTGCGATGCATCGCTGGCGTACGCACCTCTGAGGCCTTGCGAGGCTCTCCCGGTCCAGCGCGAATCAGGAATATTTGTGGAACTTGCTAGAATAGTAAACTTTGAAAGGGCCCCCATGACGTCACCGGTCGCTCAGCGTTCAACGCCTAGCGCTTAACGTTTGACACTAAATTGGGACCCAGTCCCCGTGGACCCTACGGTACTCGTTCCCTGAGGCTTGACTCGGGGGCGAACAGGGACATCTCGGGTCCATTAGCGCATCACGATTCATGATGGATTGATAATTGGAACTTATCTCTGTTCGCCCTTGGTCAATAGATTTGTGTTAATTTTTTAGCCTGCTTATAAGAGACTTCCCTGGATAAGATGATGATAATCTGGACGTGCACAATCTCCTACAGACCCTTTGCACTTTGAAGTTCCGGACGTGTGATGTCCAAGAGGCGTGTCTTCTAGAATTCCAGTTCATCCATTCAATTGACGCTGGCAAAGACATGTGGTGTGATCATGGAATACGTGCTGCTCAATCCTGTCTCGTGAGCAATTGGGGTAGGCGATCAGGAATATTCATTGAACTTGCTAGAATAGTAAACTTTGAAAGGGCCCCTGTACTCCGGCAGATATCAATATATTATTGATGGAGCCGGGCGCTGCGCGGTTCTTCCAGGACTCTGTTTCTGTTTATCTTTGCGCTGATGAAAACAAAGCCGACTCTCACATACATACTAATAACTACATAGTCTCCTGTAGTCAAACTATAGATAGACGGAAGATAATCGTTCCTATCTACCTGGTTGTCTAAACCAGGCCATTGATGCTCGATCACATTCATTTTCGCAACCACTACAATCTAAATTGACGCGACAGGTGAACGCGGACTTCCCTGACTCCTTCAACTTGCACGGCTACCAGTTTCTTGCCAGAGTTGATGCCAACCCAGACGCGTGGCGGGATCGCGGACTCCTGCCTTATCTTGTCTCAATTGTAGAGGCGAGTAACTTAGACGCATTCGAGGCCAACTAAACTTATCTTGTTGTAGCGTCAAGACCCCTTCGACTCGGGGTCATTAGGGGCAGTCAGAGTACTCGATTCATGCTCGATTCTGGCAACGATTCGAGGTACGATTCTTGAAATTTTTTGGTTGCTGAATCGTGGGAGAATCGTTGTGAACTCTGACCGTTCGTGTTTGCTCGTCGATTCTGCGACGATTTGCATCTTCAGCGATCACTAAGCGATCACTAAAATTACCCTTGATAAATGAGAATAAAAATGAGAATCGGAATCGACGCGTGAATCGTCCGGCGGAACGCCTCGAGAGGCGTTCCAGCGATTCGAGACGATTCAGCGATTCAGGCGATTCTGGATGCTAAAATCGTGTCCTGAATCGGACCCCGAACCGCCGTCAGAATCGACCTCGAATCGAGTACTCTGACTGCCCCTATTATTGATTTTCCCATTGAAGCGAGGACCTCGCAGTTTCCGGGTTAAAATTCTTCTTGTGGCTCCTGTTCTCCCCCACGTTGCAGCCTTGCGCAATCAGGCGGCCTATTCTTAGGTTTGTGTAATAAACACCAAGAGTCCAAGACCTGTTCGAACTTCGAAGCACTGATTATCCGATTAGGCACGGCTACCGAGTCGAAACTTGAAGTTCCCGTGGCCCTCCTTGCCCTCACACCAACCTTGCGCAATCGGGCACCCTCATCTGTGGTGCCATTCTTAGGCTTGCGAAATTTCGCTTCGTGGTCGTGGAGCGCCCAGGCACAGTATCGATTCTTCACAATTGCAGCGCGCTCTGATCCAAAACGCTCTTATCTTTCTAGGCGGGTGCGGGTTGAAATCGCAGTGATCAGTGCTATCCGTTTCCAGATATCCATTTCAAACAAACATGCATATGGTATTGTTTGCGATTGCAAGCGCACAAATACCCTTTCAAGTTGCTTTTCTCGGAAAACGATAGGAATGTTGAGCCCACGACGTTTCTGGACGTTCTACTAGAAGTGCCTTCAATACAAGTTCGAACGGCTGCTATCTTGGGGTAGGCACTCCCAGCATCTTGGCTCACACGCCTTGAAGGCCACCTCCAATGCGAGCATAGTGGTCACCCTCGATTTTATACCACAAGGGACTTTCGCTATATAAGGCACTCGAATTTGTTGTAGCCACGTCAGAATGGCTACCACACTCTCCGCTTCGACCACTGGTGATATATATGCCTACTATGGCCGAAATCTCATTGAAACCTTAGAGCCTCACGATGGGGGGTCCGTGGGGGCAGGCTCGGCCCTTACCTCCCTGCGCTCCCAAAATCAATTTATCGCAGCCTCTACCCCTCTACCCGACGAAAGTAAGGTCCTCATGAAAAAACCTCTGGCCACTCCATCTGGCGTACAGGTCGGCATCCTCGGTGCTGGGATCGGGGGCCTCTATGCGGCTCTCATGCTCCAGTCAGTTGGCATCAGCTACAAAATCATTGAGGAATCCAACCGCACCGGCGGCCGCCTGTTCACGCACAAATTTACCGGCCAAGATTCTGGAGAGTTTGATTACTTCGTAAGTCTATATATCTATTAAGCCATCGTGTCCTCACGAGCTTGCCGCACAAGGACGTCGGCGCAATGCGCTTCCCAAAGACCCAAAATCCGAATCCTGATAAGGCCGATGTCATGGGACGCCTATTCCACCTGCTTGAATACGGCCCGCTTAATGTAGGGGAAGACAAGCTCAAGGATCGCCTGATCCCATACCATTTTTCGCCACAGGGTGGAAACGGAATGATGTATTTCAACAACATCCGCGTCCAAAAGGTCAGGAACCAATATTCGGGGGACTTCCTGTGGGCCAAGATGGTTGATGAAAAATACGCGAGGGCCACTCCCGGCGCGATCATGTCTGATGTGACGCGGCCATATGTCGACGAAATAATGAAGGACCTTGCTTCCCCAGGGCGGAAGGTGGGTTGGAAGAAACTCATGACACTGAACGCATACTCCGTCCGCTCCTACATGAGCACCAAGTATATCCCCAGCCCCAGTCTGAATATCGGAGACAAACCGCTACCCACTGATGTTGTAAATTGGTGCGAGGCGCTGGACGGCTCCACTGGGGGCTTTGATCGCTCGTTCTCCGAGATGGTCTTGGGGAGGATAGCCTTCGGCGCAGATCGCCCTTCCGATGACCCTTTTGAGTGGAAATGTCTCAAGTAGGTCCATACCTCATAACAACCCCTGGTACTAACACTAGTGACCACCCAACCCAGGGGCGGATCCCAGGTGCTCTCTGATGCCATCGAAAAATACCTGTTGAGCGTGGGGGGGAAAATAAAAAAAGAAAGCCGTGTTAGCAGCATCTCCTTCCAGAGGCCCAACAAAATGGAGGTGGGCTTCCTTGAAAAGGGGAAAACTACAGTCACAGTCGAGTTCTTCGAGGATATCATATCTACGCTGCCCCTCCCATGTCTGCGTACACTCGAGTTAGAAGAAAGTGGGATCAGCGTCGAGCAGGCGAACGCGATGCGGCAAATCACCTACGGGAACTCAGTGAAGATCGGCATGCGTTTTAAATCGGCGTGGTGGACCGAGAAGAAAAATATCCATGGTGGGCAATCGAGTACAGACCGCCCCGTGCGCACAGTCGTCTACCCATCTCACGGCGATGGGGAAAGCAAGACGCTCATCGCAAGTTATTGCCGGTCGGAGGATGCGCAGCGCTTCGGCTCGCTCATAGGCACGGGGAAGCCGGAATACGAGAACCAGATTAAGGAAATGGTCATCAGGGACCTCGCTCTTGTCCATGAAGTTCCTGAGAGGTTTCTTACCGAGGATTATCAAGAGCATTTTGCATGGAATTGGCACCACCCGGGGTCTCTGGGTACGTGCGCCGGTGTGCGATGAGCATGGCGTGACTGATGTATTACATTTCGTTAGGCGCCTTCGCATTCTTTAACCCAGGAGAGTTCGAGCTGCCGTACATACATTTGAACAAGCCCGCTGCGAATGGCCACCTACATTTCGCGGGGGAGGCGCTGAGCACACGCCACGCGTAAGCCACCCAGCCACTATCGCGTGCCAGTTCGACTAATGTGATGTGTATATGGTACAGCTGGGTAGTGGGTGCCCTTGACAGCGCGTGGCGCGCGGTCAAGGAGTTGATAATAATCCAGTACGGTGACAGGGAAGGTAAGCTCAAGAAGTTTACAGATCTGTGGGGCGAGAATATGGAATGGCGGGCCGTGGAGGCAGGAGGCGGGAGGCAGGAGGCGGAGGGGCAGGAGGAGGGCAGGAGCGGGGGGTGGAGAACCAGTTGGGGCAAGATCTTTTCCTCAGACACCTGCACATCAGCGCACCCGAACTATTCAAAGGCGGGATGAGTGAGTGCTTATATCGCTTTCATCTATCAGCACAATGCCCCCCAGCAGTTCAAATATGCATCATAAATTTGTTTCGGTGTAACATAACATGCCAACGTTTGATCTCCCGTTAAATAGTGTACGGTGTATATGCACAATTTGATTCAAGTTAGCGTGTTCCGAGTTCAAATGAATATTAAGACTCAGTATATTGTAGATACTTGTACAACCGAAGCTCGACCGTGACATCAAAAATCGTCATAAAATTTCCGAGCCAGCGATGTTTCCGAACTACAGGGGAAAGATAATATATCGCTCTGCAAATCACAATAAAATATCGTAATGATGGATGCTTAGCGCTCAGGCCTCAGGTATGGCCCACTCACGCAGACGATGGCTTGCTCATCTGCACTGGAACACAGCCCCCACGCATTGATTATCTGGACACATGGGCGACGATGCCGTAATACAGGTTGAAAAGAGTCCGAGATAGCTGCCTGCTGAGCGCAGGTTGTGGATCTGGTGTTATGCGGGGCCAGCGCTTAGAATGGTTACGTAGAAGCATGATGCATTGCCAATGGTTAATGGGCTCGCACCGGGCAAACCATTTAAACCCTGTATTTCCCTGCACATATATCATCATCTTGCAATTTGCTAGTGGAACGATTCACATAAAATGGCTGCGTGGTCTTGTCAGAATTAGATTCACTGGCATTCCGCGGCCCAGTGAAAGACATAAGTATGTACTCAATTACTCAATTACGGGGAGTTCTTGGGCCGTTGTTTGCGCGTGTTGGGTTCCGCCGTTGTCCGGTTTGGGTTGGGGTGGGTTCGATCGCTCGCTCACAACATATTGTCACACTGGCTCAATGACTACCAGTTGAATCTTGATGCTGTTGCGGTTGGGGTCCACGACTCCACCGGACATTATAACCCCAGTAGCCTCATCGATCAATTGATTTGATCAAGATATACATGAGTCAATGCTCAGGTACTCAATTCGAGGGTCCAAACGTTCAAGGTCCATCCTCACCTCGTATCTAGTCTCACCAGATTGTCAAATCAGTCATGGGGCCGCAAACAATTTTCTGGATACCTTTTCCTAGTCACACTTCTAGAAGGAATCTCATTCAAAGGTCAACGGCCAAAGTTCTGTGATGGAAACATCGACCTAACTGGGCCAGACCGTGATGGAGCGTCGCTATCTCGGAACCAACGTACTAAGCCATTTCTGTTATTTTTTAATGGCTTTTGAATGGCTTTTGAATATCACGAAGGCGCCCGCGAGGTGTATAAAGGTGCGTAGCCTCCACGTCTAACGTCCTCAGAATCCACATATCCATTTCTAGTAAGATGAGCGAACCTGCTTTGGATCTTGGAAATATTCAAGGAGACATCCTGTGAGCAATGCAACGTATTATCTTGTGCTATTTTTCATATACAAACGTGTCACAGAGTCGGCTTGTTGAAGAAAACAGAAACTTTTGACTTCTTCCAAATTAATGATGTTGCGGCCTTCAAGCAACTACTAAAGACTTTGATACCACATGTCAAGACTGCGAAACAAGCGCTCGACGACCGCAGTGAGGTTCAGCACCACAAAAAGAGTGGTGGTGCTGAATTGATAAGGCTTTCCGGTATAAATATTGCCTTCTCCCACTTTGGTCTCCAAAAGGTGAGAATCAATCCACCTATGCGATATCGTATGAATATTCCTGATATTGTTGATGAACAGCTGGGTATCGATGATAAAAGCTTGACCGTGGATACTGCGTTCCAATCTGGACAGCGCGTTGACGCTTTCAACCTTGGAGACGATGGAAAGGGCAGCGGCAATGACTTCAACCCAGAATGGGATCCCGCTTTCAAACAGCAGATTCACGGTGTGATCCTCAGTACCGCAGATAGCGACGAAACTTTGAAGGGTACGACGGCTATGGTAGAGGAGACCTTTCATCTAAGGTCGCACCAGGTGAAGTCTCCAATAACCATAGTCAAGAGCATTACTGGTGTCGTCCGCCCAGGAAATGAAAAGGGACATGAGCAGTTCGTATTGACGCCTCACTTTCGATGAAGGCGACTATATTTATATCTCCATAGCTTTGGTTTCTTGGATGGGGTCTCGGAGCCCCTCATTATCGGCTTCAACGCGGACCCACTTCCTCCTGGGCCCAAACCTGTCCGCGCAGGTATTATTTTGACTGGCAAAGACGGCGATCAATTCAAGGCCCAAAGGGAGGCCTGGTCCACCGATGGGAGCTACCTTGTTTTCCGCTACCTGTTCCAGAGGGTTCCTGAATTCAACGATTTCCTTAACAAGAATCCAATTACGTTCCCCGGACTGACTGAAAAAGAAGGCAGCGAGCTTTTTGGTGCCAGGCTGGTTGGAAGATGGAAGAGCGGTATGATCATTACATCTCAAAGGCCATAGGTACTGACGGTAATCTCTTATTAGGTGTTCCCGTTGGTTTGGCACCGTGGCGGGATGATCCCAAAGTAATAGAGAACGATCCCACCAAGTACGCACTTTTATCCGACATCCAGAACCGCAACTTATACAATTTGCAGGACCAACTTGAATAACTTCCTCTACGCTGCCGAGCAGGGCTTCCAAAAGATTTGCCCATTCGCTGCTCACGCTCGAAAGATGAACCCTCGCGATGATATTTCCGATGCCGCAAATGAGAAGCACCGTATCATGCGCCGGGGTGTGCCATTTGGTCCAGAGCTAGCAAACGATGAGAAAACGGCCAAAGAGACTAAACATGGCCGAGGCCTGCTCTTTGCTTCTTACCAGAGCAGTATTGTAAACGGATTCCGGTTCCAGCAAATAAGTGCGCCAGTATTTAAAACTAAATCTTGCACCGCGTTTACCAAACTCCATCAGGCTGGGCTAACAATCGCGATTTTGTAGCACCGGGATCGGGGTGGGTTCATTTTCAAGTTTTAGCTCGCAGAATGTGACCTCTCCCCACAGGATTGACCCCCTTATCGGGCAAGGCGCTGGCCAGAATTTTGTGTCTGGATTAAACCCCAGAGATCCCACAGCGCAGGTCCAGCGCCCGGTTAAATTTGTCGTCCCTCAAGGCGGCGAGTACTTCTTCTCCCCTTCGATAAGCGGTCTCAATCATATCGCGGCTTGATCCCCGCTCTCAAATGGTTCTAGCAATGTATAGCCTATCGTGTGACTTACTCCAAATGAATGAAAATGTTGTAATGTACTTCTAAGGTGCTGGCCTATGCGTCCACGAATTTGACTCTGGTCGGAGCGCCGGTGGGACGATGTCGGGTTTGATGTGGAGAGAGTACCAGAAAACTGGGCGCGTGTGCAATCTATAATATATGGGACGACGATTGGTAATGCTGACTAAAATGACTAAGCATTGCCTAAGCAACCCAAAATGGGCGAACGGTAAGCGCTGACATAAACAAAAAAAATGACTAAGCTCAAAATTCCGCAGCCCGTGCCCGAATCTCCGTGATCACATCACATGACCTCAGGAGTGCTCAATTTCGCATTTTTGGTCCACAAACTTGATAATAATGGTTGAATAGGGTGATGTATATTTATTATTAGGCATCTACAGGGAGTAGTAGGAGGATCAGGGAGTGTTAATAGTCAATGGACAGTGATCAATGACCCTGGGGTGGTGAGGGAGCTATAATTGTCGTGAATGGGGTATATATTTGTGTAGCAGAATTGATTAGATTATAATACACATAGGCAATAACATGGGTTCTTTGGATTTTGAGGGATGGATCGGACACCCGTAAAGTCTCTTATTAATATCCAAAAGAGATGACAGGAGTACCTGACCCCGATCTTGAGCTATAAGGTGTGCGCTCCAAGGGGGAGGAGGAGAGGGTTGTGCCCTGGGGTCAATTCTCCACCGAAATATATGATTTGGGGACGCAATCAACACTATTTTATGAGCTAAATACGATGCGAATGACGCGAGAGGGATCAGTGTCCTAGATCCCATGGTATGTGCGATCTGGCAGACTATCACTCTGTGTCTCAGGATCAAGGACACGGATCCCTCTCGCGTCATTCGCATCGTATTCAGCTCATAAAATAGTGTTGAATGCGTCCCAAAATCATATATTCCGGTGGAGAATTGACCCCAGGGCACAACCCTCTCCTCCTCCCCCTGGAGCGCACACCTTATAGCTCAAGATCAGGGACAGGTACTTCTGTCATCTCTTTTGGATATTAATAAGGGCCTTTAGGGGTGTCCGATCCATCCAGCACGTCTACGCCGTGGGCACGTCTACGCCGTGGGCACGTCTACGCCGTGGCACGTCTACGCCGTGGGCACGTCTACGCCGTGGGCACGTCTACGCCGTGGGCACGTCTACGCCGTGGGCACGTCTACGCCGTGGGCACGTCTACGCCGTGGGCACGTCTACGCCGTGGGCACGTCTACGCCGTGGGCACGTCTACGCCGTGGGCACGTCTACGCCGTGGGCACGTCTACGCCGTGGGCACGTCTACGCCGTGGGCACGTCTACGCCGTGGGCACGTCTACGCCGTGGGCACGTCTACGCCGTGGGCACGTCTACGCCGTGGGCACGTCTACGCCGTGGGCACGTCTACGCCGTGGGCACGTCTACGCCGTGGGCACGTCTACGCCGTGGGCCGCGGTGGGCACGTCTACGCGTGGCACGTCTACGCCGTGGGCACGTCTACGCCGTGGGCACGTCTACGCCGTGGGCACGTCTACGCCGTGGGCACGTCTACGCCGTGGGCACGTCTACGCCGTGGGCAAGTCTACGCCGTGGGCACGTCTACGCCAGCAGGGGTTTGGGGATGCAGCCCCCAACAGGGCAAACTCTGACCCACAACAAAGTGCTTCTCAAATTCCACTGTCCAGGGTCACCATTTTTGTGAATTTAATATATGATGTGGAGAGATAATCCTCAAGTGTAAAGTCTTGGGGATATGATTATGTAATCAGAAAGCGGAAATTATTTCAAGTCAAAACACTGAGTGAACTTGCATCCCAACACCAATTATTACATTATGCTTGAGTAAATGTAAAATATAAAATTCAAATTGTGGTGGACTGGAGGTGCGACAGCACCGACAGGCGGGGGTTTGGGGGCGCAGCCCCCAACAAGCTGTTGACCCGGGCGTGCAAGGGTAGCAAGTGTGGCGCAGCCACACTTGCAGCCCGTGGCAAAGCCACGGGTCATAAAGCTTGTAAGTAGTAGTATATCATGTGTAGGGTACTTACAAATGGTCCGGGCGGCGCGCGAGTCCTGAGGAAATGAAAAAATTTCTCCTACATCTGCATCATGCGCGGCCCGTCACTCACGGTACATTGGAAACAAGAACATTAACAACCAGCTTTTTGAGCTCTTCGTTTGATTGGAGGAGCGGGAACCACATGCTTCCACTGCTTTGGATAGTGGCACTTGAAGACTGAAGTAGACATCAGTAAAATTACACAAAACTTATTGGACCTTATTCAACTTATTTTTGTCTTGGGACTTATTTACCTTGTACAAGTTTCATGTGTCTTGTACAAGATTAGTATAAGTCACAAGTCAATATATAAGCCACAAGTCAATATTATAAGCCACAAGACATGCAAACTTATATCAGGCATGTCCCTTTCTTGAAAAAGTCAGGCAAACTTATTCCAGTCTTGTACAAGACCAGCCCACTGATATCAGGCATGTCCCTTTCTTGAAAAAGGTCAGGCAAACTTATTCCAGTCTTGTACAAGACCAGCTAACTTATTCCAGGCATGTCCCTTTCTTGTACAAGCTCAATTTTGTATTACAGTTGCACTTATAAAAGCTGATTTTGAGCTTACTTCGGTCTTAGAGTGATTAGAATATATATATATTGAGCATATTGATAGTATGCTACATGGTTGTTCTACTTGTTCTACTAACGCGCCGGGCATGCTAGCAACCACCGCGCCGGGCATGCTGGCTCATCGCGTGCGGGCGCCGCGGTCTCGTTGAATGCGGGTGTGCCGTCTCTTGACATAGGTGCGCCGCCGCGCTCCGTGCCTGCGTATAAGTATACCGTCTTGTCACTTGCGGGTGGCTGTCGCGTTCGTGCGAGTGTTCCATCCTGTCGCATGCGGGCGTGCCATCTTGTCGCGTACGGGTGTACCCTGCTGCATGTATTGTCGCATCTTACCGTGTGGGGGTGCACGGGTCGGGCCCAGGCGTTAATCGGGGGTGTCCTAGCTACCGCTTCTGTCGGTGGGCCGTTGGGTATCAGCAGAAAAAGATCAAAAACTCACCATTCGCGGACGGGACTCCTAGCACCCAAGTGAGCAAATTCGCCGTCCCCGCGATCGTTGTATTGCTCCAGCAGCCTGTTGCGTGTGGGCATGTTGCCACGTCGGCGTGAATACAGCGTACCCTGTACCCAATCACCCATCAGTGCTAAGAACAGACACGTATGCGAGTGTGGACGCACCATGGTATTGCATTTAGATGAGCCATCTTGCTGCATTGGATATGCCGTATCGTTACGCCGATGTGCCGTCTCATTGCAAGCGGGCGCGCTATCTTGTCGCGTGCGGGTGTGCGTTCTTGTTAAACACGGGTGTGCTTTCTCATCGCGTGTGGGCACACAGTCTTGTTGCGTATGCGGGTATGCCGTCTTGTCGCGCGCGGGTGCACCGCCCTGTTGCATATGGGTTCTTGCGGGCATGCGGGTCGGGCCCCAGGTGACTCCGGGGATGTTATACCTATGATCGCTGTCAGTGGACCATTGAATGACAACAGGGAGTTGGAAAATACTCACCATGTACGGATAAGATACACTCAGGAGGGTCACCGTCCGCAGGTGTCGACGAAATCAGCGGGCGGAAGATGGCGGGGGTGTGGCTGGGGTGTTGGTGACCGTTTGGCGATTCAACGGAAATTCTCCCAAGTTCATTTGAACTCCGCTTAAACATCGGCCACGTCACTCACGCGGTGCGTCTTTTCCTGCTGTGTTCCGTTTACTGGGTACTACTCCCCCGTTTGCCCACCAACGCTGACGCTGCGGACGCCGGACGCTGTAAATCATGGCGAGTACTTACCTACTCTTTTTTTTTATTGCCACTTACACAGCCCACCGCAGCGCACAGCTGCGATTTTACACCCAACCGTTGCCCTGCAGCCGACAACCCAGACACGCCCCCCTGCACACCTGCCAGACGACCTCGAGCCCTGGCGCATCCCACACAGCACAGTGCACACCCGTGTCCGCACCTATGGTCGGTAAGCTCGTTCCCCCAGCTCCGTTTGCCCCCCAGCCTAACGATTTCCCGCAGCCACCTCACATGTCTGCACAGCTGGGGGACTCTACGCGCGAGGCACTCACGCACAGCCCAGCCACTACATCTCTGCGCTCGACGTGGCTGGCAATAGGCGGCGCAAACGCGATAGGGCGGCCGTACCAACCGGGATGCACGCGCTGGGCGATTGGGACGCAACGGGGCTAGAGTGGACATGCTGCCGGGGCCGATGGTTGGTGGGCCGGCTGTGGATATCACCGGGGTACGGTAGGTTGCGGCGTCGAGGGATGCCAGCCTGACGCCCAGGGTGGCTGCTGTCGCGCTGGGGGCTGTGATCCGATGACGCCGCGGCGCTGGAGAACAGTAAATGATTCCCCTGCCCGTGATGCTGGTTGTAATCATGCGCCGCATGTGTTTTATTGGGTGTAGCTAGTAATATTACTACCTGTGTAGTGTATAGTGTATTGCCAATATACCTATTTAAAACCTACCATGATTTAAGACTGAAGTAAGCTTGGAATAAGGTCCTATAAGTGCAACTATAATATGAAATTGAACCCATACAAGACAGGGACATGACTGGAATAAGTTAGCTGGTCTTGTACCAGACTGGAAAAGGGACAGGAAAAGTTAGCTTGAACTTTTTCAAGAAAGGGACATGCCTGGAATAAGTTAGCTGGTCTTGTACCAGACAGAAAAGGGATAGGAAAAGTTATCTTGAACTTTTTCAAGAAAGGGACATGCCTGATATAAGTTTGCACATCTTGTGGCTTTTCACACTTATTTACCTTATTTACCTTATATAAGTCAATATAAGTTTTGTGTAGGAATACTGATGGAGTACGTCACGGCAGTGGGTGAGAACGTTCAGTCGCAATACCATCCTCGAAGGCACGAGTAGCGACAGCAGAAGAAATACCGCTGCAAAGGGCGCCATATGGGCAGACAGGTTACGCTGGGGTATTGCCTCAAGTGAGATTCAAGCAATCCACTTGATGGTCCGCACCATCATGGCTGCCTCGTAACCAGCCGGCCCATATGGCATCAATTTATTCACAGGGGGTTTTCTTATAGCTGTCCACCGGCGGAGTGAGTATGGGTGAGAAGGCGGTTCGTCGTTCGAGTAGTCCTGAACAAATCAATGAGAGATGTCCGTTTTTGAAAGGATTGAAAGAGTGCGAAAGTGCCGCGCCGACAGTATGCGCACCCATACGAGGAACATTGGTGTCAAGTCCAAGCCATCGTTAGTACACAAAACTTCAAGCAACGCGTTGCATACCAGTGTTTCTCGTATGGATGAATACACGCTTGTATAAAACGCTCAGGGATTTCAAAGGCGAGAAAACGCGGGATCGTGTGTGTTTCCAACCGTACTAGGGAGCTCCCGCTGGGAGTCTTGAGGACTTTGACTCGGTTATTATGTGTCCTTCAACCTTCAGGTGAGTTGGTCAGAATTTTTATAATCAGAGACTCAGCCAACCAGGATCCTGGATGTCGCAACCTGCACAATTGAATTCACCCTGGCACTAACCTCGCGAGTCCTTCCACCTTTTACGCTCTTGGCAACATCGGAGTGCCACCGAGAATACACAAAGGTAAATGAATAGTCATTATTCGTGGGGTAGATAGAGTATAATGTAAAAGTAGATACAAAAATGAAACGGAATGAAAAGAGGGGGAGGGAGGGACTCGCAATAGTTTTGGGTGCAACTTTGCAGCGCAAGGCATATGGAAATGATCAGGGGGTTGGGCGGTGAGTTGGAAACGCTCTCGACGGCTTGGGCTGGTGTGGGTTGTTCGAGATGTTGCGTTTAGATTATAGACTAGTGGGCTCATATGGTGGTGGTGGCGACCGAGAAACGAGGTTCAGCCTATGTAATCCTTGAATAAGCCGAATATACATTGAGTGCGAGAATGCATACCAAGTTTGGTCTTAGTAGGCTTTTCGTTGAGATGGCAATTTGGGGACAAATTCCCAAATGATGACGAAGGAACATTGGAAATGTAGGAATAGATTTTTAAAGTTGCAAGGAAAAGAGCGGTGGGGATGATAGCTGAGGAATATTTTAACACAGGCATTGACGGGATACGAGCGGACGCGTACCTGATTTCCTCTTGAAGAGCGATGGGAAACACCCGGAACATATTGCGAGGCCCATGGAAAGGAAGGAAGGGGAGGGGGGAATAAAAAATAAAAGAAAGAGAAAAATAAGGGGAATCTGCCACTGCACACCTGTGCCCCTCGACTCGACCAAATCATCCAGACCATCCTTCATCCTTCCACCGCGAAGCTGTGACGTTATATCGATGTTGATTTTGTGTTTGATTTGATTTTGTTCGTGTTCGTATTACTTTTTTTTTTTTTTTTTTTTAAATATTTTCGGTTTTTTTTTGTACTTGTATTTGTTTTTTTTTCTTTTTTTTTCTTTTTTTTTTTTTTTTTTTTTTTTTTTTTTTTTTCAAGAACGCGTTCGTTTTTCATGGATTGAGCATAGGAGAATAAACGGAAACGGTCGGTATTAAGATGCGTATGGTTGAGATCGACGTAGATAGGCAGAATAGATAAACATGTAGGGGGCTTGAAGATTAAGGTGGTGATTTCAGCGAGAGCAAAGGACTTGATGGATTAAGCAGATGGAGGTGGTCGGTAGCGAGGTGCGTGGGCTTGAGAGAGACATACTATAGATAGACAGAATAGATTGACAGGTAGAAAGCTTGAGGATGACGATTTCGATAAGAGTGAAGGACTTGTGAACCAGGAGATGTTGAGTAGCGGGGTGGCGGAGACATGTTGATAGCGAGAGTAGAGGAACTTGATGAACGTGAGGAAGAGCGGAAGAGAACGAGAGATGCAGATGGAAAGTAAGAAACCTGAGAGAGAACGAAGCCGAGAGGGGAAGAGAGTGCGGATCCAGAGGAGAACAGAGCCAGAGAATAGACCAGAAACCAGAATAAAACAGAGCAGAATAACATAGAAAGAGAGCGGAACCAGGGGGCGGCCAATTTGATTCCCAGGCCGCGGTCGCGCCAGTGATATTCCCCTGGTCCATCACTGGACCAAGGAGGATGGAGCACGAGGTTCTTGCCTCTAATTCACCAATCCCATCAGCTGAGTGTCCGCACACCAGAGTTGGTACCAACCGTGCCCATCCGTTATTTGTGGACCACGGGGGCCACGCCCTTCCTGAAATGGGTCCGCGTCAGGAATCCAATGGGGTTCAATCAAGCCGCGGGGTGGCTCACCGTGTCCACCTCGATTCCCCGCCACCATCCTCCAACACTAATGACGGCACACTGGGCCCTTACCCACCTAGGAAGAATACATCACGACTCGTGTCAATCGCGATTGCTGGAATTACTCACGGTGTCCGCCCTGGGTTCCCGCCACCATCCTTCGACGCCGATAACGGCACACTGGGCCCTCGCCCACCTGGAAACGATATGGAGTCACGATCCATGATAACTGCAATGATCGGAATGACTTACGGTGTCCGCCCTGGGTTCCCGCCACCATCTGAGACGGCGCACGTGAAGTTGGCTCCCATGCCTGATGGACCATTATGATCAGCGGCTGAGGGGAACAGCAGAGATGAGGAAACATACCATGCCCGCCCTGACACACGCCGAGAGCTGAGTCCCACTACATAGAAATCATTCAGCGAGAGCGTGAAGTCGGACAGAGGCCACGTACGTCGCGCGTGGTTCTGCCCGCTCCTCTCCATGACCCTCTGCTGGCCCCCACGACCACGCCCAATGCTATTTTCCCTCATCAGTCATATATCACAAAGGGCGGGTGAGCAGGACGTACGGGACGCGTCTGTGGAGACCGCTAGTTCACGACTTACCACGCTGGCCGAACTCTCGGGCGGGACTCCCGTCACCCGGAGGGCCACCACCGCAAATGCCCGGATTGGCGGGGCTGCTGCTAGCTGAGAGGGGACACCACGGTGAGCGAGTCGAGGGGCGAGGGATGTAGCCACTCACCTGCTTTACCATGGCGGGGGATGTGGGAGGGTGGTGGCTGGGCGGGGTTGAGGAGAGATGAAGAGATAATATACTATCACGTACCGATGTTGTTGGTATAGGCGGTATAGGATCAGCGGGGGAGGGTTCGAGGAAGTATATGGGGGGAGAAGGAAAGAGGCGGACATGGTTTGTTGAAGTTGATGCGCCCTATTTGTAGTGCTCTCAACTCTCGATCATTTTGGATGTCACATGTTTTTACGATCGGGCTCACTACCATGGCTGAGATGGAGTATCTCAAGGCGTGTGCTAAAACCCCCATCCCACCGTCGCGCTGCGTTTCGGGAGGTCCATACTGGGGGCCGCCCCGGGCAATGAATGTAGATTTCGTTGGTGGTGTGGGGTCCGTGCGCTGGGACTCAGGAAAGTTATGGAAAGGTGGCATACGCACGCGTACTACATACGTGTGGAGGAGTTGAGCTGAAAATCTTGTTCGGCTGATGTCATATTGTCAGCCGCAATACATGGGCCGTACGACCGCGGTGCACTGGTTTAGAATCAGATGGATTCGCATTCGAATAATGTCGACCGACCTTGATGCGCTGCCGACCTTACATATACATTCTATGTAGATGCCTTCCTTGTGCCCATCAAGCGCAAACGGGAGCCTCACGACGATCACGCACCGCGCGAGGTCCGTAACGTTGAGTCGCATTTTGCGCCGATCACGGCGAACAAGGTCACAGGAGCGCGCTCCTCGATGCGATTGGAGCTAAATCTCCCTGCGGGCATGAAGTTGTGTTACTCTGTGCAAGTTGGTAGTCACGTCGATGGTGGGAGCGGCACTTAAGTTTGATTGCCGCTGCGTACTCCTGCAGCACTTTCTCCACATGCCCGGCCTGCCCTATACCATACACATCTACCAGTGGGGGTTATGGTTTTTAAGCAACAGTAGGTCTTTGGAATGTAGGTTTCCGGACGTCAGAGTGTTACAGCGCTTTCCGAAAAGGATGAGACAAGCAAAATTTAAAAAATTGGACGCGCACCTTTGCACCCCGCGCGAAATCAGTGGTGACATCATCGCCTCAACTGCATTCTGCTACACTTTGCTCATCCGGTTCACCCGTGAAACTATCAACGTGTAATTACCAGAAAGGTGTGATGTATGTGGCGTCGCGCGTTTTGCGCAGTGTGCGCACACTTTTTCAAAAATTGTTTGTCTCAACCTTTTCGGAAAGCGCTGTAATACCTACCAGTGTACCTATAGTTTCTTAGCTGAGAGCTCGCCAACATGACATAGACTGGGTTGCCCATTTTGCAACAGATACTAGGATGATATGTACAGGATATTTACAGATGGTATTAGCATGAATCCTAAGGGAAGCAAGAAAAATCTGCGGTACAAATACATCCTACACCAGTAGGTTGTGTACTCATACATGGCCCGCCACTCACGGTACATAAGCAACAAGGAGAACATTAACAACCAACTTTTCAAGCTCCCCATTTGACACAAACGGCACCCTCTCCCTTCCCACCACCGGATTGACCACGTTCCAATCCGTCAAAATAGTAATATCCGCTTCAGCAAGAGGAATAGCCCCGCTGTCCTCAACGCGGGACCGCAGATTCACCGCCTCTTCCTCGTCAGGGTCCCCTCCATAATTGCTAAACGCCCCACGGACTGGGGGGACCGGGGGCCCACGCACGCTGCCACTGTTTTGGATAGCGAGTGGGGTGCGTGCTTGTGGGTGGGCACGTTCGGCAATATCGTCCCCGAAGAACTCGACTGTTCGGTCAACAGGCCAGATATACCCCCCCGCAGTCCAGTGTAATTCCGGGGTTAACTTGTAGAGCTTCAATGCATGGTAGAGGAGGTTGTCCCCGCCTTTAAGCTGGAGAGAAGTTAGTCAAGGTTTGGGTACGAGGGACAGTGGACGCACATGGGCACGATGGAATCCGCGAGCACCTCGGAAGGGTCTGTGTCGTAATCAAATTCGATATAGAAAGCGATTTTGCGACTGCGAGACATGTTGAGGATCGGGGAAAGGAGATCAAGGAAATGATCGCTCGGGCTAATCAATGGATCCGGGACGATACCAGCTGGTCCATAAGTCTTCAGGAACACCCCATACGAGATTGACATCCGGCACCCCTTCTGCACTGTCTCCATCTCGTATTCGCAATCGCCCAGGAAAGCCGTCCACTCTAGGTCCCCGTCTTTGCCTCCACGTCCGTAGAACCGTTCGCGGTTTCCCTCGGCATTGGTGATAACGAGAGCACCGCCACGGAAACGCACAGGCAGCGTGACAAGAATCGTTGCAGCACGACCATCATTCCTGAGGGTGCGTGGCTGCGGGCCCATTCGACCACCGCTTACTAGGACCTCAAGTTTGTCGCGTACTGTCGTGAGGTAATGCCCCGTGGGCAGGGCTGGGAAAAGGGAATTGCGAACAGCATCAAGAATAGGGTGGTTGGAAATCTCCAATGAGGGTGTGAGGGGGAGGTTGGGTGGGTAGAAGAGAGATTCATGGTCAGAGTAAGCGTTTAGATCCGTCGTTTGATGTGGCCTGCATGCAGCAATGAGAACATCAAGGGCGGGTGGTGTGTTGTAGTCGACGTCGATAGGAAAGTCCAATGAGTGTGTGATACCACTCTGGAATAATGATACGGTTAGCAGGGTGTTTCCATATACACAAGGACAGGGGAGTACCTTGGAACGGAAGAATAGTACAAGTTGTGCCGGATCAAGGGGTATCCGTCCGGATACAGCGAACGGGCGTGCTTTCGTCGCAAGCAGCCTTGAAACATGCTCTCGATAGACGAGCTCATCCTCGTATCCTGCTTCAGGTGCTTGCGGCATCGATCGCCGTGCGATCGCGGACGACTTGGGCATACGTTCGACTTGGAAATCCGATATGCTTGGGGAGCGGTGGAACGGGAGGCCATCTGAGGAGCGGCTAATGCCAGATGGTGTAGGTGAGCCAGGTATTCTGCCTACCGGCATGGAAGCAGGCGAGTGGATCATTCTCGAGTTGATCAACTGGAAGCGGGGAGGCGAGTAGTGGGTGGTGGTAGATGGTAGGTTGAGGTCGACGAGCAGCAGCAGTGGACCTTATGTACTGCGTGCTGTAGTAGATCTGGGAAAGGTGTGGAATGGCAGTGATTGTCAGTACAATTGGCGTATTATGTGGATTAGGCGAGCCCACGAGGAGGCAACGTGTCTCGATCAACCCTTGTGCCAACTATAATTGTTGCAGTTAGATGGTTATTTCGGGCTTATCGCCTGATATCTTAGGGCCGACGTTCTGTATCGATTTGGGTCAAACGGTCGAGAGATTGGCTAGTTAATACGAACATCGTTGCATTGGGCGGCAGCAGTCTGAAAGGGAAGTAAAACCATTCATTTGTTTGTAATGGAACGGAACACGTACACGATCGTTGTTCTTCTAGGTTTCAAGTTTGTTTTTGTTCGAATGTGGTGGGAAGCGGTTAATATTCATTAAGCATATGTCTAGAGTTAGGAGAGAGTTGTTGATACAGAGATGTCCAAAGCAGTCTATTGTCCATCCACGACAGCAAGTTCAAAGCGAAAATCCCATCGAATCGCGGTCATCGGCCCAAAGCCTTGCCCACTCCAAGCACAATCTATACACGTACGCTGTAGAAGTAGGTAAGAGCGCATCCCGAAAAAAAAAGAGGAAATGGACACACCCTCCATATCAACAGTTCGTCCGATAGTCTGCTTCCAGTGTTTCCCCGCCCGCGCTATCCGACGTAGGCGTCGATCGCCATCGATCGGGCGGCGTTTCTCTGGGGGCATATCAAGCTGCGTGGAATTGATAGCTTCGAGTGCGGCCGGAATAGGTCCTGAGAAGAACGCATGGATATTATAAATTTCCTTGTACGAGGACGAAAGGGGTATGAAGTGAACCCTGAGCCCGAGGTTAGCTATTATACATGAAGGGGCGAACCTGAGAGCGTACCAAGGTTGTATCCAATCCGAGAAGAATTCATCATAGATGGTTGACTTGACAGGAACACTGTCGCTCGCGAGGAAGGCCATAAAGCGACCGCTATAGCTCATCCCATCCAAATCAACAAGGTACTTGTATGACCAATGTTTACCCAACGGGACCGAGTCGCCGAAGCGGTGGTCCTCCATGAGTGCCTTCAAGCCACCAGGATAGCTCTCCGGAGAAAGCGCTTTGACAAAGGCAGTATCCATGATAGCATCATTGAGTTCAGCAATTGGAACAGGGGCAGAGACGTAGTTGGTTGTTGTGGGTGGGTCTGCAAATGTAATGGTGCGATTTGCTTTGGAATGACTGGAAGCCGCTCGTAGGAATCTAGCGAACGCGTTAAAATAGCCGATTTTAAATGTGGACACGACAAACCGGTGTCTTTGATATTGAGCTGAGAAACCAGGCGGGTGGTTCCCGCCACCCGTTGTAGCCCCCCGCCAGAATATCTTGTCCAATTTCTGTTCCCAAGGTACTTCCATGTGGTCAACGTCCTTGAGCTCGAGATTGATTGGGTCCCAGCCATATGTGTACCTCTGTGTGCTGCCATAGTAATAATGACTCGGAATTTTAATGTCCAAAAAACCCTTAGCTCTTGCAGGACTAAAGACGGGATAGAGAGCCGGTATCGTCCTCCAGTCTGAAAAGAAGTGGCCCTGGGTGTAATGTGCATAGGGTCTATTGCAAAAATCGAGGTTGAAGGAGGTTTGGGCCATAAAGGAAAAGTCGCCGCCAGGGCCTGAACCAGACGACGAGAGATAATTGGTAGTTGGAGCAGAAAAAGTGTCCCGTAGGGAGGAGAATAGGCGACGAGCAGCGGTGCCCGGTTCGCATGTGCGACGCCATGCCTCCCAAACATTTCCATCACTACCCCAATCCGGGACAAATGGACCACCGAGCATTGATTCAATACCGGCTGAATGTATCGTCAGCACACTCCATATAACAAAAGAGCGAACGCACCAGAGGAATCTTGTTTTGTGAGATTTAGATGAGTTTGGTGCTCCCATGGAACAAGAACGCGCCCTTCGGCTTTGGCATTAATTGGGAAATCCATGTCGGGAAGCTGACATGTGGAATTAATACAACTTGTGAGAGCAATTGCTTATTCAAACACACTTGCTCTCGTATTTTCCAAGCATGGAACGAAATCCTGAAGCTCTCGCGCTAACCTCGGAATCCTCGAAGCCTTTCGCGATATTGACAGTCGAGGCTTTGCCGTCTTTAATACGGACTAAATCAATGGACGGGAGATTCCCAACCTTTGCTTTTATCAGTTGCGTAAACCTTGTGATAACTTCGGACGCACCTGATACGCGCGCCGCCTGAGTTCTTCGCCTGAAAGCGTCCAAAACGGTGCTAAATCTCGCACAAGCCCATCATACTCATCCACCATCTTCACGTCATGCTCCTGGGCAAACTTCCACCAATCCCCAAACCCCCGGGGTGGATCACGTCCATACCGTCGTTTGTACTCTGTCACAGCCGCCTTGAGTGTTTTACTCTGCCTCCCCAGCTTCTTCCTATAAGACGCCTCCGCTTCCTCGATTAGTTTCGGAATTGGGTGGTATACAACGTTTTGGGGCCTCTTGTTAACCAGTGGAAGCGCCTGGGGTAGCCATGCATCCTTTGATTTTTTAGGCTCCGGGTAAGCTGCCAGGTCTGGTTCATTGCGAGCGACGTAAAACCCAGCTTGCATAAAGATGAGGAAGATGCAGAGAATAAATATATACCCGCTGTTCCGGCCCAGCCATCCTTGAGAATTGCGCTTTTCGCGCATCGTCGTCGCGTTATGCACGTCAAAGTTTTTGTGGGGCTGGACAACTCAAAGTTTGGTGGTATTTGCCAAGGGCCCCCGGTCGTGATTCCGGACTTGAGCTCGTGGGATAGTATTGAATCTCGACGAAGGGTTTGAACAACACTGCAAAGGGCGAAATGGCTAGGATAACCAGGCGATGGAGTGGAGTTAATTGAACGCTTGTTTCATGATCAGTGAGTAAATATTTATAAAGGCGAGCGGTGACGCCCAAAACGTTCGTGCACCTGATCCGGATGACAGCTTCTAAGACATGGTTACCAGCCAAATGCCACAAATTACCGCGACGCGTGAGTTTTTTTAGTCACTCGCTCCTCGGCTTGAGACTTCACTTGGACGTTGAGTTGAGCTGAGCTGAGCCCAAATATCAAGTTATTCTGTCCAATGCACATCCCAAATATGAATTCATGGGCATCACTGGACTTGGTGATCGGATGTTCTGTCAGTAAGCTTCTTCGAATTAGAATCACGGCTGAACCCCACGTTGAGATGGACCCATAACCTGGCTCCTCCCAGTACCACGAACCCGCGCTGGTGCTCTCAAGAGGTGTAAGAGCGCCAAAGACCAACTATAGTGTGATCAAGCCCAACCTTCTTGGGTGTCGAACGTTAGATCGCAGGCTGTTATTCCAAGAGGAAATGAGGATTTGACGGAGATAAGATAAGATAAACCTTCACATCACACTGTTTATCCATGCTTGTACTCACGTTTTCACCTTATGGCCACAATGATGAATGACAAAACGCTGCTTGTGTACGAATAACCGACAGCCTCCTACCGCCATTCAAACAAATGATGCTCAATTAAACTACCCCGGCAAATAACCCATGATCCCCGTGGCCCGTTCCCAACCGATTTTTTTTCCCTCGCCCAGACGCTATCACATATTAATATCATGATCTCCCAGCTTCTCGAACCCCATCCAACTTCTGGAGCGCACCTCCTGACCGCATCATAACATTTTCCCAGAAGCCCTCCGGCATAAATAGAGCATCCCGGGCTTCTTCCTTTCTTTAACCCTGTCCAAGATAACTTACGCTTATTATGCCCACTACGGATGGATCATTCACTCGCGATGCCTCTCAGGAAAAGAGCAGCCACGAAGCCAGCCTGAACGATGTGATGCGAGATATCAATACGGGAGAAATCAATGAAATGGCTGTTGTAGCGGAGGGTGAGGAGCGTACTACATGGTTCGTTTGGATTCTTGTGTCGTGCTCCACCATATCTGGATTGTTGTTCGGTACGTCGATGAGAGGAGAAAATTAAACCCTAGTCGCTGAGCACACCTAGGTTATGACACTGGCGTTATTTCTGGTGCTCTGGTGACCATTGGATCGGATCTTGGTCCTGCACAGTTGTCCAATAGTCAGAAGGTTAATAACACTGCCGAGAAAGAGGTTTCCTCCGTACTGATGTTTTATTGATTAGGAACTCATCACCTCCTCCACGACTCTTGGTGCTCTCCTCGGTGGCCTTGTGGCCGGAGTACTCTCTGACTGGACGGGCCGTCGACCAGTCCTCGGGATTGCCGATATCATATTCATTGCAGGTGCAATCGCACAGGCATCTTGTCACACTGTTTGGAGCATGGTCAGATCCATGACCTTTTATCAGTCCATATCTAATCCTCCTGCCATAGATTGGAGGTCGATTCCTGATAGGCGTTGGAGTAGGCCTCGCAGCATGTATCGCTCCCCTCTATATTCAAGAACTGTCCCCAACCCGCCTACGGGGGAGAATGGTGGTTCTCAAGTCAGTACCCCTCAAACCCCATTATACTGTGGTAACCCAGCCCTCCTAGTGTGGTGATGATTACGTTCGGTCAGGTCATTGCCTACGGGATTGGGGCCGGTTTTACCCATGTGACCGGGGGGTGGAGATGGATGGTCGGTCTTGGGGCCGTTCCCGCCGGCCTTCAGCTCATATTCTTGCTATTTTTACCTGAGAGTCGTGGGTGTTTGTTTCCTTATTCCCGGAAAAAAATATTCATCTGCACATGGGATTCAGCACGGATATTGATTCGGCGAGGTAATATGGCGGGAGCCCGGGCCATTATGACAAAAATCTATGCTTTTGCACAGCCAGAAGAGGTGGATCTAAAAGTGTGTTTCCAGAGCTTTTTTTCCAGAGCCGTCGTTAACACATACGATAGGTCAAATTATTACACGCTGCTGTTCAACAAAGCATAGAAATCACCAATACGACGACGTTTATACAACGATGTCAATCAATGATATTTGATCCCGTTAATCGACGGGCCTTAAGTGAGTAAAAGTACCCAAGGGGATATGCCGCTGCTAACAAGGCCCAGTTATCGGTTGCGGAATGCAAGCATTTCAGCAATTGTGTGGTTTCAACACCCTGATGTACTATCGGCCACGTTATTCAAGGAAATCGGGTTCGACCAGCCCACTGCCGTCGGGTTGATTATCTCAGGCACAAACTTTATCTTCACCCTAGTGGCTTTGAAGTGGATTGACAAAATCGGGAGACGAAAGATTATGATTTGGAGCGCACCAGGCATGGTCTTTGGACTTACCTTGGCTAGCATATCGTTCCACTGTACGTCATGCAATCTTTGTCTCGGCGCAGCTCACGTATCCATGCCAGTCTTGACAAGAAAAACCGGCGGCAATTTGGTGGACGGAACACAGTATTCGACGGGCTGGTCGGCCATCGTGTTGCTGTCCATGATCATCTTTGTGGCTTCATATGCCACAGGTTTGGGGAATGTACCTTGGCAACAAGGCGAACTATTCGGGCTCGAAGGTATGTCTGTCCATCTTCAGGTGAACGTCAGCTCACCCTATCGATCACACGCAAAGTCCGCGGGCTGGGGACTTCTCTGTCGACGGCCACTAATTGGGCCGGAAATCTTCTTATTGGTTCCACATACCTTTCTCTGATGGCCGCTATCACACCGTCCGGGTCGTTTGGGTTTTATGCAGGATTGTGTTTCCTCGGATGGCTGTTTGTATTGGGATGCTTTCCAGAAACCGCAGGACTCAGTTTGGAAGAGGTCAAAATGGTATTCCGAAACGGATTCGGTATCCGAGAAAGTCAGCGATTGAGGAAAACTAAGCAAGATATTAGAGCGAGGGATACAGCAGCAAAGCTGGACAAGATAAGATAATGAAAGGAAGGGGATGTTCGAGATGGCCTAAGAGGGGCTGAATAAATTCAGACCCGTGGATTAATAGCTTGTATCAACTTGTATTCATGATTTAAGATCCATGACCAAGAATTCGTCCATCATCTTGTGCCAGTTTCCCCTGAGAGTCAAAACATGCACGAATAGTGTTCAAATTCGGGCTTGACCCTTCTAGAATTTTGTACAGGCCTTCTATATACCCCCGAATCCAGGGATTATGCTTGGGGATTTATCTTTGTAGCTGTCCAAAATGCGGCGTGGTAAGTGTACCCCAGCATCCCTGCTGAATTACTCGTATACGTCGTGTCGATGGTCCGTTCATTCTAATAAGATAATAAGGGAATTGTAAATCTGGGGGCTACGGTTGGTCTCACAGAAAGTTCAAAGCCGATTGCACGTGCAAGGTCCTTGACCTCGGTTAAATCAAGTTCCACGGAAGGGTCATTGGTGTTGTTATTTTCGAAATGCCAAAGAAGGGGACCTGAACCACCGATAAATGAATTACATCAATACTGACCGATCCAAGTACACACCCAGATTGATCCAAACTCCACCTGGAGCCAATATCTTGTGGATGATTCGAAGATAGTTCACGATATTTTTGGCCTTTCGTTTGGTTTAGCAAATGATTGAAGTGATGTGAGGATGGGTGCGTACAGTATCAATAAAGAAGCAGGTCAAAATCGCGTCCCATTGACCAGCCTGAGGTTCGTCCGGGTCAGCGTCGGTGCCGTATATTTCTTCGAAGTCGCCTTGTGTTCGGGCATAATGAAAGCTGTCATAAGGGTATCGCAAACACACTTACCCGCCACAAGAGAAAAATTCGACCCTGGAGGGAGTGCCGACGGTAAAACATCAGGGATAGACACGGGACGGAGTATGTCTCCCCGTGCGATGGCGTTTGAAAAGGTATGAACGTATGGATAGAAGGTGTACTTGTTGATTTCGCTTGTTCTTCCGGTGGCGACTCCAGGATAAACGCCTTGGTTAAGGAATGGAAGGGAAATTAGCCTCACTTATTGAGAATAAAGTACGATGACAGAAGCATGTAATGGGAAAACTCGTTCCCTTGGCATGCAAACCCTATGTATCGAGGGGATCAGAGATCCAACAATAAAAGCGCAAGTGGGGATAATACCGAGGTTGGCTACATTATACGCCAATCGACCGAGCCCGGCACCAGGTACAAGGACCCGACGTTTTCCCCTGGTATCCTTGGTTTAGTAGATACTGTTGGAATTACCAAGTATGAATCTGACCTATCCGCAGGTGAGATGTCGGCGAAATGCTCCAACAAGGCATCTTCCATGGGTTTATAGCAATTATCGCGTTCTTCTTTTCCCTGGGTAATTAACGCGAATTATGAGAGAGAGAGGTGGCACAAAAGGCGATAACGTACTTCCTCGCTCCAGTCGCGGACAAATTGTTTCAGCGTACTTCTTAGCTTGTCCATGTCAAATTCTGTCGGTTTGTATTTTCTTCGACCAGAGCGGGGGGTCTGGTTTGCATTCGGTCCGTCATGAAATCCCGAGGATTTGCGTGGCTATGGGAATGAGAATGGGTGTGGTTTGGCGCTGACTGATCATTAATATAGATTGTTGCCATGGGGGAAGGTCACAAACTGGTAGCCTCGGTGATTTGAGAATCGGGGGTGCCATCGTTTGCATCTTGTTCGTCCTCTGATCCTAAATCATGACCAAATATTTCGGGATCGGCGACAATTTGTGATAAGAAATCCGAATTCGCCACGATGGCGTTGTCGACATCGTCTAGTTTTTGCTTATATCCCAGTTTTTCCAGGAGATCCTGATCAGCTTTGGGAAGCGCGTATATATCCTTCCTCCGGCGGTTATTTGCAGCAAGCTGACTGAGGCTCAATCAATTACCCAGATCGCCCTGCGGCTATCATACCGAATTTTGAGTGTAATTCTGAAATGTTGCTATTACATTGGCAAAATGGATTTGTTCTGGAGGGGAAAAACATTATTTCACTGGTAAATTCCGCCTTTATAGCTTACCTTCTTCAATATCTGAAGAGCTCGGTGGCATGTTGAAATAACTTGAGTGGCAGGATCAGGTGTCAGAATAGATAAGTTTAAGCTCTGATCCATGCATTGGGCTGTTTGTTGTTGTTTCTCAGAAGCCTCCCTCATCCAATTTCCCCATCCTCGTTGCCCGTACTCGAACACTAGCAGAAAATGGTATGCTTATTTTCTTGACTTATGGTTGAACGAAATTCGTTGAAATCGACATACAGGCCCGTAATGAAGAAAAAGCACAATCAATGCTCTATCGCTTCCGCGAAGCCCAGGCGGCAGAGCTGGGTCTTGGCACTCGTTCGGATCGTCGGCCGCGAATGGCAAGTGCATGCAAAAGTCTGCGGGACTGCGAACGGTGGAGGGGGGAGATATTAAGGGAAATCAGTAGGAAGGTCTCGAAAATCCAGGATGGTAATTTATCAATTCAGAGGTGCTGGAGTTATTGATAAGTGTTGTGCAGCTGGCTTGACGGACTACGAGGTTCGCGATTTGAACGACGAGATAAACAGGCTTATGCGTGAAAAACGCCACTGGGAGAACCAGCTCGTGGCACTTGGTGGAGCGAACTACCGACGAAATGTGGCCATGTTGGATGATGACGGCAAAGAGGTACCAGGAACAAAGGGATATAAGTCTGTCTCCTGAATGTTTGCGAGTCGAACATTTCTTACATTCCGTATTTTTCAGATATTTTGGGCGTGCAAAGGATCTCCCAGGTGTTCGCGAGCTCTTCCAGAGCCGCAAGAAGGAAGAAGAGGAAGAAAATTTGGCACTGGCATATTATAAGAAATTCATGAATCAAGGCCCAGCATATTATGGTGATATTGATGATACCGACCCAAAGTTACTGGAATATGAAGCACAAGCCGAGGATGAAGGTGATTTCCCGGCATTTTTTGCGTGGTCAGTGAATTTTAACAGGAAATGCACCTAGATTGGTCAGAAGCAATTATGAATGTGAAGGAGGCTTTAGGCCTTCCTGATGATGCTTTGCTTCCTCCTATTCCCAGAAACGGATCGAAAGCCCCAGCTGCCAACACTGACCAAAAGACTGTAGACGTGGAAATGACTGATGTCGTGACTTCCAAAACAGATACTGAGGTCACGATCGACACAAATTCCACACTGGCCCAGAAAACCCTTGCTCATGCCCAAGTGGCTGCATCATATATTCCCTTTCTTTCTGCGGAGAATTTACTCCCTCCGAAAATGCCTACGAGAGTAGAAATGGAGGCGATTTTGCTGGGATTGAGAAAGCAAGCATTGGTAGAAGAATATTTTGGTCCTGAGGAGTCAAGGAAAACGTCCGCCTGATATCGGTGAGCTTAATCCTAATTAGACAGCCGATTCAATGTCATGTACCGCACTTTTACTTCAGATATAAACATGTTGCATGCATTCATATTCCTTCACTACGGCTGATCTTTTTCCATGAAACTCTATCATCTGCCGTTATCAGGGACCTAAAAATTAGTTGTGTGACTAGCCAAGAGCATGAGCAAGCCATCGTCCCACCTTCAGGTTCGGTTGGCAGAATTGTAGGTGCTCCCGAATCCCGAAATCAACGCCACCAATCCAAAGGCCCGAAAAGCCCCAATAGTTCCCGCGTGGCTTCAGTCCTTGCAGGTGTACAATCATCTGGAGATTGTTATCGAACGTATAAGATGGGTCTCGATCTTTGCGCTGCTGAGGGTCATATCCCCCGTCAGTACTTCAAATGTCCCCCCGCGACCATCACCCGCGGTTAGATGGGTCAGAACTTGCTTCAGTCTTGGTTGAAACTCTGCTTTATGGTGGGTCGCTCGTCAGCTCTCGGGAGTATGAAATCACAATAAGGTTTTAGGTGTTTTTGTTGTATTATTCATACAATGTTTTGATACTATGAGGGACCGTTGTAGAACCCGCCGCGAAGGTTTTCTCAAACCAATGTCAATTACAGCAGGGATACTGTTTGCTACAATCACTGGTGTTGGTCTTGATGCACTGCTCTGAAGCAAATCTAATTTTATAATTTTTAGCGATGGTTCATTAATATTACCCTTGCATTTGACGCCTTTATCCAGCCAACTAGCCCAGGGTATTGCGTAACACCAACATCACTCAATCCTGCTGAACGCGTCTATTTGAATTTACCCCACCCGAAAAATGTTATGACCTCGGCGCTGTATGTGACTATGACCATCGTTGGGGATGCATTTATGGTGAGCTACTAACACCCTCCCACTTATTATGTTTATCATTCTATTTAGGTCTATCGGTTATATATTGTATGGGCGCGAAACAAAGCCATTATTGTATTTCCCAGTTTACTATGTATTGCGCTCGCAGGTTCTGCACTCCCTACTCTCGTATATGGATTACTTATGTCGTGATATAGCCACAGGTGGAATGGTAACCTACCTCTTCTCACAAGCAAAAACACCAATATTTGACACGGCCGGTGCATGGATTACTGCCTCCTTTATTTTAACTTTTTTGTGAGTAAGATTTTGCTCTTCCTCAGTAAATCGTATTGATATGCTGTATGTAGATGTAATCTTTATTCGACGTGTAAGTTGGGCTGGTTGGTGTCGAGTTGATCTTGTCACCGGCCCTATTTAATGTAGCATTAATCGCATTGCGGATCCACTGGTCCAACCGATCTCTGGGAAGAGCGCCCACCGATGGCATGATGGTACGTCTTTTTGGTCTACTTATGCTATAGATAACAGTATTTTTTGCAAAGAAAATCACAGAAATTCTGGTTGAAAGTGCAGTATTATATAGGTGAGTCCATGTATATTGTCCCTACCCTTCGTTTTTAGGATCTAACGCACATAGCGTTTGTGTTGTGTTGTCTCTGGGGACGTACGTTGGCGGATCAAATGCCCAATTTGTCTTTGTGGCCGCAGTGAGTTGCCTATTGCTATTTTATCGAAAGTTAATAATCACCACACGCTAAATAGAACGGGCCAGTCATTGTAAGCAGCCATATGTGAATCGTCCACACCCAACTGACACAACTCCCCAAGGGTATTATCTTCTGTATGATCATGTCCCGTACCCATCGGTCTTTGTCTGGTGGCGCTACAACAAATTCGAACAGCAGAAGGTCAAGAGCGACCAGCGGCAGTCACGTGCTTCGGCCTATGGCGGTTAAAATAACCACTGAAGTAGAGGCTGACATCGGGGGAACCAAGAAATCCTCCGATTTTGGGACCCTGACTTCTTCGTCGCAGGTATATCCCATGCACCTACAGAAACACGATTCGGTAGGAGAGGTTTGAGATCAACTTAAATTTGGTCCAGTACATAGACAGCCATTTTGGGATCAGCTTGTCAGCTTATCAGCATCGCCTAGAAGAATAGGAATTGATTTCCAATTTCTCTAAGTCCTTCTACCCACCAGTTTCACAACGACATGACCAGGGCTCCAAGAAGCCCTAAGAGTGCCAATATCCAATTTCAAGTGAATCCGAAGATTCGCAATCGTGTTGGGCCAGCTGAGGGTTAGATCGAGTAACGCCACAAGATATCGATGGTTGGCCCATTGGGTGAGAGCACGTTGTAGGTAACCAATAAATCCGATTTCAGGGGATTTCCGTGGGGATGACCTTCCCCGAATACAGCGATTTTACGATCACAAAACCCCATGAGCAGCGTGTTGAGCGGGTTGTGTGTGAAACGCCTTGGCGGGCCGCCTCAAACATATAACACTGTCGTAACAATCCCACAAGTCGTTTTTTAAATGCACACTAATCAGTTTCCAAGCCGGGGTATGGATTATTACGGTTGTTAGTTGTGACCCAACGCACGCCGCCCCGAGTTGACCGGTGCCGCCCCTTTGACAACATAAGCATAGCTACTTCGGGCCCAACCTAAACCTCTATAGCCACGGTCAGATCATTCAGATCAGGTTTGGATCAGGCCCCCTCAAACCCAACACCTGGAGCTGAGCAAGGTTTCCTCCCATTAATACTACATAAAACCACTGAAGAGATATAAAATTTTGCCATCATATTACTAACCATACCCCAAGACCAGAGGCAACACAAGAGCTCAATTAATCAAGCACTAATCAACCCTTGAGCTCGAGGCCTTGGGAAAGTACGAGGCGCGAGTTACGACATGTTTGATTGGCTCGGCTTGAACCTCATGCTTTTGCCAAATAACCCATGGGGATGTTGCCTGTTCACTTGATCAGATACTTATTAACTGACAGGAAATTACTCCCTCCCGGTGTACCCCAATTAAGTCAAGGCTTGGTGGGTCGAAATTAAAATCCATTTGACTCCACGAGCATTAACTCCACTTGGAATCCTACGATTATTTACCTTGTACATGGTATTTATTACACCCCATCGGCCAAGCACAAATCTCGAGTTTCGGCTATCACTGATTCCACCAACCACGCGCTGAACACAATCTGAGCGGCCCTCTCACCGCTGCCCTCGCATGGCACAGTATGGGCAATTTTGCGACTTCATTTGGCATTCCGTTGAAGTGCATGTAGGTTATTTCCCCACGGATGTGAGGCGCGATGGCTAACGTGAGGTGGTACATATCCCTGCGACAGCTTCCACCAGCCTCGTGTATGCCAATTTTCCCGTAAATCATGTGTGGGCATAAGATTCTGGCCTTGCTCACCCCATCTTAAACGGTCAACACATAGAAACGTCCCCCCTTTTGGCTGGCACCACTGGGGCTAGATGCCGCGGCGTGTTCAGAAAAGATCTTGGAACAGTTTGCTGCCGTCACCAGTACTATGGCTTCAGGGCTTAATTTGATCCCATCAACTATAGCCGCTAAATCTGGGTGACGATCAGTCCCTCCACACCCCGCTCATTAATATGATCTTTTATGGTCGCGAAGTTTGTGCAGGCGATCGCAAGATATAAAGATCAGAGGCATATATGCGCCTACACTACCATCTCCCTTCCTCCCACATCGGCAGTATTCTGAATTTCCAACTACAATCATGGGACGTGACAACACAGATGCAACACCACTTCTCGGCGCCCACGAAGCCCGCCGTGTACCCCAACCCAAGTTCCCAGTTAACATATTCCCAAGTATCGCACACCCGTATCTTGAACTGATCCGACTGGATAAGGTATGAGAATCCAAAAATATCATTAATCTTGAGCCCGACATGGCTGTGTCAATTAGCCAACAGGGACGGTTCTCATGTTCTGGCCGTTCGGTATGTCCACTCACCCGGCGCACGGACGTTGATCCAAACATCCGCCCTCATTTAGCATGGGGCCTCACTATGGCAGCTTTCGCAATCAGCCTCCCTTTCGCGCAATATTCTGTATATCTTGGAAAATGCCTCCTGGGGGCATTCATTTTGCGAAGCTCTGCCTGTACCATAAATGATATCTTTGATCGAGATATGGATGCAGGCGTAGGTAAGTTCTAAGTAGCAATAGAGAGGTTGGTCAGTATTGAACAAATACCACGTAGAACGAACAAAAAACCGACCCTTGGCCAGTGGGCGCATATCGGTGCACAGTGCGATACTGTTCCTAATGGTCCAGTATTTTATTGGAATTTTGTTATTCAATTCCAACTTAAACGATCTTGCGTGAGTATAGGTCTTATATTATGCATAAATGCTCCAACTATCAATCTAGGCTCTGGGTTGCATTGTTTCAACTCCTTCCTCTGTGAGTGTATCCGCCATCAACCCTGGAATATATTTACACGCCCGCCAGTTTTGCGATCTACCCCTTCTTGAAAAGAGTGACCTATTGGCCCCAAGCATGGCTCGGTTTTGCAATGAACTTTGGTTTCATCACTGCCTGGATAGCCACAAAGATCAGGTTGATCATTCCATACTCTTTACGGCAATGCTAGGCTGCTGGTGGTACGCCCCTTACTTTCACGGAGAAGGATGGCGTATTTATCTAAATTCTAGCTGGACGATGTTATATGGTTCGTGACCTGAATTGCATAGGGCATATCCCTCACGTTGCCAAAAACCAGACACCGTGTACGCCTGCCAGGATCTCAAGGACGACGTCAAAGTAGGAGTACGATCAACCGCGATTCTCTTCGGGTCCTGGGTTCGACCGCTCCTTGTCGCCTGTGGAATCACATTCGTGTCAGCATTCGCCATCTCAGGTTATCTCAATAACCAGGGTCCAATCTACTTCTTGATATCGATCGGCGGCACCGCCGTTCACCTCATGTGGCAGTTTAAGACAGTTGATTTGGATATTCCCCAAAGCTGTTGGTGTACGCCTGATAAAGCTCTCATATTCCACCCTCATTTACTAAAACCGCGACAGTGAATTTCAAACGTAACGGCCAATTAGGGTGGATAGTTTGGGCGGGATTAATGATTGACTATCTAATAAAGTTGACTAGGTCGTTGAATTAATTAAGTGTACTCTACTATTAGACTAATGACATTTGATGGCCTAGGGCGCGTGCAGACTACAACGTCATATAGGGGGTGGCACGACCAGATATGGGCTCTTGGCACAGGGGTAGCGCGCACGCTTCGCATCAATGCTTGCGTGAGGTCGTGGGTTCAATTCCCACAGTGTCCAGATTTTTAGTCAATTCCCGTCTATTGTCTCTTACTCAGTTATTTCTACCATTGTCAATTATTAGTTGACCACCACAACCCTTTGAACTGGGCCATGTATGATAAATTAAATGAGGCGACTGGACTCCTCGATTAGCTAATAGATACTTAATTTACATATGTAGTCGCTTGTTAGTTTTCTCTCTCGCGCGTTCGAACGGGGTATACACGATATATCCGAGTTCACTTGTTCTGCTTCGACGTGCCCGGACCCGCGAGAATTCAACTGTGTACTATAGTAGTCTAAACGTAACATCAAGGATATACCCAACCCGCATGGGCTCTTGGCACAGGGGTAGCGCGCACGCTTCGCATGCGTGAGGTCGTGGGTTCAATTCCCACAGTGTCCATATTTTTGTACCCTTTGGACGGCATGTCGAAGAGTGTTTCTCAGTGCTGCTAAACTCTCCAAGGTGCGATTGTCGGCGTCACCCACACGCAACTGTCTTCTCGGTTTTCAAGTACGCACGAAGCGCCTATTAGTCACAGCAAAGCTAGGAATTAAATATAATGGATAGAATTAACCAAAGCTAGCATGTGTGATGGCAAATGGGGTGGCCTCACCCCTTAGCGCGTGCGGGCCGCCGGCTCGTTGCGCAGCTCGAGGTCCGTGGGAATGCCGCATGCTAGGACTATAGTAGAGAAAGTGAGAAATCTTCAATTACACAGAATTTTGAGCATTTGTCGCCCGATACCGGGTGTAAATACAATGGCGCAACTTGACATGTTTGAATTTCTCGAGGTACGCTAATGCTACTTGAGCCGCGACCTTGGCCGTCGACGCCCTAATAGATAGGAAACAATTCGACATCTCTACTATCATACTCACCCGCCAACCCAATCGAGATCGCTGCAACAGCCAGAAGGCCATTCTATCCCGTATTGACTGCCTCGAGGTCCTCATGGACGGGGCCTGGAAATATACAACTCTTCGCGGACCTATCGGTTGGGCGGCTATCAAAGCGCTGGTTCTAAGGTTTCTCCATCACCCCAAAAATAAGAGCGCAGCAAAGAACTCTATTTGATTCGAAATACACAAAAGTGCACACACACTCGCGAAGGGGAGAATCACAAACAAAGAGAAAGCATAGTTGAGAAAATTCCAGGATATTCAATGATTCAGTTGGCCGGGGGCCGTGTTTATCATCGAGGCCAATGGGATGTTTATAGTTTGTTGAGTGACCAGAGTTGCTCCGGTCGGCCATCGGCTTGTTCGGCGCGAACCTGGAAGGGAGCTATATTAGCCAGTAGACTGGATGTCGTGTCTAGCTTGCGCTTACCACCATGTCGGGGGGCGGGCCTCCTCCTGCTACAGCAGTTGGTAGAGTCCATACAAGGTCCTGACCAACCACGTTAATCTTCCGGTATGCTCCTGTCAATAACATCGGGGCGGGAATGAACGGAAAGAGTTTACATGAAATTGGTTCAAGCCAGCAGATGTGATGGCGAACGAGGTCGCTTGGTTTTGGTCAGTGTCAGTCGTAACAGGTGCCCCAGACTGGAGTAAATCTGAGTGAGTTTGCATTGGTAACACTGCGGGTATCACCAACATTGGTTGAAGGGACCTTTAAGAAAGTGTTGAATGCAATATTTTGCATAATGAGACCCCCGCCACTGCCGGGGATGAGGTTCCACTACATTACGTGAGCAAGCGGATGGCATGGAGCTGAGGAACTCACCACATCGCTGTTCTCAGCAGGGGGGGTAACAGAGACGAGCAGCGGCTGATTGGAGCCATTGCGAACTTGGGCAGGCGGAAAGATGTTGGGATCTAGAGCGGCACCCCTGATGTTGTATGGGCCTGGCTGAAACTGCAGTCGCCGCAGAAAATGTTAGTACTGGGGAGGGTGGCAGAGAGGGGATGTTCAACCTGGGCTGCAGCACCAGCAACACCGAAGAGGATGAGAACGCAGAGGGAGAAGGTTTTGGGGAACATTGTGTCTATTGAGCTTGATGTTGTTCAAGCTGTGAGGTCTAGCTTTATACCTCAGCTTATTACTGTGTCGTAATGTCCTACCGCAAATCTGATGAATTCTCGGGTCAGAAATCCCGCCCGCGCATATTCCAGACACTAGCGGGCGACTAGGGTAGAGCACGAGCAAACCGCAGGTACGAAACTCGTCCCCGCACCCGCACCCGCACCCGCGAACACCGCACCCACGACGAACACGGACACGACCCGCGCGGAATCATTGTAGTTCCTGTGAATACCTGCAGCGGCCGCACGATTCGTTCCTTTGGTCTCGCAGCACCGTTGCACACGTTAAATGACGCGGCGAACAAAGTCGCGAGAGTGGAGGGGGCGAGCGAACCGGAGCTGGCCACCTGCTGATGTGTGCATGCAAGCCGTTAGACTACCCTAGTACCACCTACTGTACGCACTAAACGGAGTCTGTCCATTCGTTTGCGTGCGAGCGGGGGTGCATGCGGGAGGGTATGAGTGTGTACCGAGTGGGCAGATATGTAAGCGTGGGCGTATCTGCAAGTGGGTGCAAACGGGTGGACGTGTGAGCGAGATGAGCGTGAAAGGTTATCCATTCATTCGTTCACTCGTTTGTGAGTGAACGGGCGGGTGGATGGGTGTCTGTCGTCCGTTTGCGATCCGGGATGGTTTACGGCTTCGGCCTGCATTCGTGGCAGATCTTTTGCGATCTAGGCGTCGTTTGTGATCCGTTTGTGACCTGGGAATCGTTTGCGGTTCGGGTGTGCTTCCGTGGGTGTAATGAGCAAGCACGACGTTCAAGCCCTGCAATTCATGATGGAAAATGAGAAAATATATAAGAAAAAAATGGACTTACTTGATGAAACCTCTCAAAAGCACGAGAACCCATGTTCGCACCGTTTTCGGGTGTGTCGTTCGTCGTCGTGGATGGCGGAGAACCAGTTTGAAGCTGATATTCGCAGTTGCGAGGTCAGAGTCGTCTCATAATGTTTAGGGATTGTTATTATTATTAACTATACAGCGGTCCGGACTCCAACGAGGTTCCCTTGAAGCTAAGCCAGTGTACCCGCGCGCACTGGAGCGTTCCAGTTGAGAATGGAATATAGGTGATGATTCAACTTGAAATACACAAAAAAAGTAATACATAGGGCATTCGAGTGGCACGATCGTCAACATGATGACCGACGCGCAGTCTTCGTCTTCAAAGTACATACTATGTACTCTAGAGACAAAGACGCCGCCAATAAAATCGTGCTTTCCCGATCCGACAATGTCCAGTCGCAGATATAATGAGCACATGGGCCAACTCTGAGACTTTGAATAAAAGACGCTGCAACGCAGTAATTTGAGCTGAAATTTGATATTCAACATGTAAAACTTGACCTGCTACGACGACGAGACACTTCCCCCGGGTCCATGACCGCCGCACAGCCTGAGAATTGGGATGATGGCCATTGGCCGGGCGACCCAATATTATTGTCGTGGCCCTAACCTTATTGCTCAATTTACATAAAGGTCCAGCGAACGCTTCGGTTTATTACCGTATGCAACGACGACCAGGAAAGGGACTGGCTCATATCCCACCTCCCATTCACCTTAATTCTTCTCTCATGGGCTCAGACTTGGAAAAAGTCTCTCGCCTAAGCCAGCGCAATCTCGGTGTCACCAATCGCATTTGGGTCATCGTTGGCCTCGTTCTTTTCATCATCACTTGCACTTATTATGTTCTTCCAACTAATTATTCCGAACCCACGCGACATTCTTACCTCCCCGACAACCTCAAGGCCAAGAATTATCTGAATGCATCCAGCACAGAGCCGAACCCATTCGATTTTTGTCCAGTCTATGGCCCAGGCGACGAACTCGGCGCCAAGTATGGCGCCCTCGTCCTTTCCAAGAGTAGAATGCATTTGGGCAGTGCAACTCGAGTTCAAAGAGTGCTTAATAGGGCTCTGGCCGGTCTTCCTGTGACCATCAGTGTTTTGGGTGGCTCTGGTTCGTCTGTCATCACCTTTTCGCTCACTGTTGCCAACAACTTGACCTTCAGTTTCTGCGTGTCACGGAGCGGGCGACGACCCTATCTCACCAAAATGCTACCCATCAAAGTTCTTCCGGTGGTGGAATAGTGTTTTCCCTCACCCAGCAACCGAGCTCACCAACGGAGCCATGCGTCGAACCAACTCGGGATACTTTGGCTACTGCAGCGCCCATCATATTCCCGACGTGACTGACTTGGTCATTATCGAGCTCGACACGGAAGACACGCCGTATGTGCACTCCATCAACCATTATTTCAACGCGACCCTAATGCATACCACAGTGACCAAGATATGGTCGAAAACTTTGAGACCCTCGTCCGTTCCATTCTCATCCGCCCCGACCAGCCCGCAGTCATCCTCCTTGGCCACTTCAGCCCCCAGCTTCATCAAGCACATGGGTTCGCCGGCCCAGACCACTGGCACGATACCGTGGCACAGTTCTATGACGTGCCCCATGTGAGCATCCGATCCACCCTGTTCCCATCCTACATGAAGGACCCAGCCTCGATCTCGAAGTATTACGTGGATCCCATTCTCGCGAGCCCAGTCGGCCACGACCTGATCACTGACATCCTCGTCGCTTACTTCCAGTCCCAGATCTGCACCGCCTGGGGGGTGGCCACGGGCTCTTCCTACGACACTGTCCCGCTGCGCTCCTCTGAGGGCGGCGCCGGCGCAGATTCGCATGGGCTCTTCGGTGGCGCCGGCCCACGCAAGGGTGTCCCCGAGCCGGGCTCGAACGCCAAAGACGGGCTGGACAGCGACGGGAACCGCCTCAAACCCGAGGCGCCTGCTCCCAACAGCATTCAGTACGCGCAGCTCCATATCCCCCCCGGGCGGATGAACACGCGCCCCAACTCCGGCCGCCCATTCGAGGAGATCGCGCCCTTCTGCGTGTCGGCGAACGACCTGATCAACCCCCTCCCGCCATCGCTCTTCTACGGCTCTGGATGGTACGCGTTCCACCCCGGTGCGGGCGGCAGCTCGCTGCGGACGACATCGTACTATTGGTACTCCACCCTCCCCACGAGCAAATTGCGGATACCCATACAAGTTGGTGCGGGGGACATTGGGGTGTACTATCTCAAGGAGTCGACCAAGGATGTTGGGGAGGGCAGCGCTATCGAGTGTTGGGTGGATGATAATTACGGCGGGGCAAAGGTGATTGAGAATTCGGCCGATGTTGGGGAGCCTACACCACAGTACGTGTTTGCCACTGCGCTATCGATCGTTTCTTGATTTCCACTTCGCAGCCTTCATATGATCGACCACTTTGTCTCTCGGGGATCTCACTTTGTAGAATGTCAGCTAATGGGCGAGGAGGGGCAGGGTGTCCCGATGTTCAAAATTCTCGGTATCTTCTCTACATGATCATGTCTCAACATAATAGATCGGACACTGGACATCACCCATTTGGAGAGATTCTGTTGTGAAAGGTTAAGAGGGCATCCCGCATCAAGTAGGCTAATAATCCACCTATCCTCTTGGACCGATAATACCCCAACCAGGTGCCAAGTCCACCTCGGCGAACCACCCCCCGAGACTTCATCAGACTTACGGCAGGGCGTTATGACATAGGAATAAGCTAAGGTGTATAAAGCTGGACTTCAAGCCTGAACAACACTCTCAGCGCTCGAAGGACCAAATAATGTTTTCTAAAGCCTTCTCACTCTATGCTCTCGTCCTCGCCGGCATTGCTGGCGTCGCAGCCCAGGTAAAACATCCTCTCTTTTTCTCTCTCTTCAGGGCCAACATTTTCCGCGGCAACTGCAGCTTGAGCCGGGCCTATATATCATCAGGAGTGCCGCTCTCGATCTAGACACCTTTCCCCTTGCCCGGGTTCGTGACTCAGGCTCTGGCCAACCCCTCATCGTCTCTGCTTCCTCCTCTGTTCCGCAGAGCGAGTTGGTGAGTTCTCCGGCTCTACGCCACCTTTGTTTGCTCACAAAGTGTAGTGGAGCCTCACCTTCGGCACTGGCGGGGGTCTCATCATGCAGAATGTCGCGTTCGAGACTTTCTTGAAGGTCACTTCAAACAATGTTGGTGATACCCCCAGTACTACCGGTGCAAATTCATGCTCACATTTACTCCAGCCTGGGACAACTGTTGCGACTGATACCGACGAAACCCAAGCGACCTCGTTCGCCATCACATCCGCTGGCTCAGGCCTATCTCATGTAAACTCATTCCATTTATTTCCGCCTTGGTGTTATTAACAGAAGCATACGGGAAGATTAACGTGGTTGGTCAAGACCTTTTGTGGACCTTACCAGCTGCTACGGAAGCAACTGACTTGGTGGTAAGCGCAAACGAGACATGACCGTCCAGTCCGCTGGCTGATACAGCATTCCTCCAGATTCACACCGAATGGGCTGATGGCCGACAGGAGCAGCTGTGGAAACTCAACAGGCTATAAACATCCCATTGGTCCCTGATAAACATCGCTCCCGGCCAATTGAATCATTGAATGTCCTAGAATTTGTTCAACTTTGCTTAACTCTGCATTCCCTTTCTTTGTGTTTACCCTTTCGAGGGTGTGTGTACTTTTTATGTTTCGAATCAAATCGGGTTTTTTGCTACGCTCCTATTTTTGGTAGTGATGGACTTGCTTGGAGGAGCTCTGGAATTGTTCAATGGATGGTGCTTCAATAGCTGCCCAGCTGGTATGCGCGTGAAGATTCAAGCCTTATACGTGGGGACCTCTAAGTAGCATTATGCGGGATGGAATGGCCCTCTGGCTGTTGCAGCGATCTCGATTGGACTGGCAGGTGGGTTCCTGCGAATCCTTTCCCGTCACGGTCGCGTACCAGGGCAATACTGGGGTCTCCTAGTGAAATAAATCGACACCGACTCTGTATAACGGGCTAACTGATCCGTGTCACTGTCAGAGAGAAGACGCTCGGTCCTTATCCCATATAGGTGACTGGGATAAGTTTCCACGTACAGGCGTCGTCCCCATCATACTTACTTCATGTACCTAGATATCGTGTTCTAGGTACCCAATATCATCCTTATCCCATATAGGCGACTGAGATATCGTGTTCTAGGTTCTAACATAATGAATGCGGACCCGATTCCTGATTTGGAGGTGGGTTATCACAATATATCAACAAGCTAAAGTATAAGAACAACACCCTCAGCTTGAATATCATCGGCTCGAACGACAAGCAATGCTCTTCAAAACCTTCTCACTCTGTGCTCTCATTTTTTCCAGTGTTGCGAGTGCTGCAGCCCAGGTAAAGGAGCTCCGTTCATCCAGAGCCAGTTTCCATCAATAAAAACTATGCAGGCCCTTCAGCCCGGCCGTTATACAATCACCAGCGTCTTCTCTGGTCCCAGCGCGAACCGCGGGAATGTTATGCTCCGCGACCCGGGCTCTGACCAATGGGCAGTTATCCCGGACATCTCCACCATTGGCCTGCTTGAAAACCGTGACAAGGTATAGCCTAACAACCGCTTCATGGTGTCCTCTTGCTTACGCCATGCTAGTGGGATCTCACTCCTGGCCAGAATGGAGGCTTTATCATTCAGAACGTACAGTTCAGCACCTTCCTGACGGTGGGCCCGGCCAATGTCAGTAGTGCTCCCAATGCCATACATACTCTCCCGCTAACGCCGACTGTAGCTTGATGTGCCAGTTCGATCAACGCAAGGCCGGACCCAAGCCGCATCATTCGCCATCACAAATGCTGGTTCTGGCACATACCATGTACGCAGTAACCAGACCAGCTGTGTTATTGTTGGGACTAACACACGCACGTTACGCACACTTGAAGATTCAGGTGGCTGGGGAAGACAGCTTGTGGATGGTCCCGATTGCTATTGTACCAAAAATCCCGCCCCTCGACTCGGTGGTGAGCATGAACTAGAATGTGGTGTGAAGTTGTGGTGGCTAATGTGATTGCCGACCAGGCCTTTACCGAACATGCCAACGGTGGACAGCAACAGCTTTGGAATGTAACACCAGCCTAGGGTTGGAGGACAAACAACATGAAGCTAGCCTCTCGGGCTACGGTAGATAATGAGCTGCCGACCAATCGAATGTCATGGAATCTCCCCCCCCCTGTTTTCCGCTTAGCGTTAATATTTTTCCCTTTGTGAATGTGCGCACTTCGTGCGTGCCCCGTTTGTGTATTCCCAATCGAATTAGTTTCAATTCTCCGAGTGGATCGCTGCCCGAGATTTGGAGAGTCTCGCAGCCCCCACGAACATAATTCCAGGATCTCTTGTCGAGGGGCCCCGAGTCGCTATTAGGTATGCATGCAGAAACCTTGTGTACTGACTTTTGTCGAGTTACTAATTTCCGTTGGGAGTTAGGCTTCGTTTCCCGACGATTCGTAATTGGCGTTTAGCGGTTCGTTGGATATTATAGCGAGCGCAGTAGCCCAACTTGGAATTGTCAATAACAACAATATAAGATATTTCATTTAAATACGTACCGACTGAATCTTTGAGGATTGCCAGATAAGCAGGGTTTGAAGAGTTTGGTATCGGTGATTGCCAGGGCCAATGAGTTTGAAATACGTCACCATACTTGTAAATTAGCTTGGATTACGATTCCACGCGGTTTACGAACTAGAGTCTTTCTTGCTCGCGCTTGGCGCCCGCACTTCACTTGAGAGGATTGGTCAGAATCGGACAGATGCCAAGTGAGCGCCCAGTGTTTGTACGTATCGTGCGTCGGGCGCGCTTAAATACTCTTACGAAGCATCTCACTGTGCAGCGTACATGTTCCTCCGAGAGTAATGGCAGCGATTCGCACAGGTTTTTTGGTAGCGCTGACTGATGCAAGGGCCTAGGCGCATGAACACGCGCTCTTATGCGTGTCGGCCGCGAACTTCGACTCAATCAATCCCCTCCCCTCATCGCTCTTTTATGGCTTCGGATGGCCGCCGACGAGCAAATTGTGGATAGAAAAACAGGTTGGCGCAGGGGATATTGGGGTATCCTACCTTAAGGAACAAATCAAGAACGTTTGGGAGAGAGCAGCGCCACGATGGATGGGATGATAATTACAGCGGAACGAAGGTTGGGGAGCCGCACAGGCTACAGCTTGGTGCGTATTCATTGCTGCTCTATTGATCATTTTCTCATATCTCGCTTACAATTCCATAACTATCATATAATCGACCATCTGTCTCATTTTGTAGAATGTCAGCTAATGGTGGAGGAAAGGCCCGATGTTCAAGATTTCCGGTATCCTCCCTACGTGACCATGTCTTGATGCATATGGTAATAGATCAATTCGGGGACACTGGATATCACCCCTTCGAAGCATCGCTTTGGCATTCTGACTCTGGAGAGATCCAATTGTGCGTGAAAGGGCCAGGAGAGTAAAATATCGACTTAAATCGCCCAAAATCGAATCCCGCATGGAACCCTAGTCATCTACGGTTGTTGTGAGAATGTCTTCAATTGGTATTTTCCACAAGGAACCCAATGGTGGGGCAGCTTCGGTGGGCGCAGTTCGCTTTTACTTTTTTTAAAATATTTGGTGGTGGTTTGGCGAAACCCGAGTCCCGAGTTAACTTCTCACAGATTTCCCTCCAGCCCATGCTCTGTCGCGTGCTTGGGGGAATCGTCTGCCTGGGACCGCAAAGGTTTGGAGCAATCTGTACCACTTAGTAGTTGGCTGGAGTCACATGCGCGCTCTCAGTGGAATGCAAACCACCAATGTACGAGACTAGTTGTGCTTATCCTTTTTCTTCCAATAAAGCCAATAAACGTATCTTGTTCTAGCGGTGTCTCGGGTGACGTAAATTCTAGATATGTGACACCTTGAATATTGAATGTACTCCGCAGATCCCCTCTCAGAGTTGAGCTTGCTGTTAGCGTGCATTGCAACCCGCCAAGAACCCATAGACGTCTTGGCTGAGTGATCATGGGTATTCTGTGCGATCTCGGTTGGGCGATGCCCAGTGGTTGGGTCGCGTGTCGAAACAATACTGGAGTCTCCCAGTGAGAAATAAATCATTATCAATGTGTGGCACGCTGAATGATCGATGTCAGGGAGAAGATAAATAGTCCGCTGGTTCTTCTAGACTGACAACTGGAATAGACTGAGAAAATGTCAAGCCCACCTTGGTGAGGAATTTACCTCAGGTGAGTCAGCGTTTTCGCGATGCGTGCTAGTGAATGAACGCTACTGTTCGCTCACTAGAAGTTTAAGTAATTGTTATTTTTGTGACCATGGGCTTCCTGGGGCTTTTTAGAAGCTTTCTTGAGCAAGTTTGTATGGGCTTCCCCTCCCGCTCTTCGGCTAACTGCCCAGTCCCCCCCTTCTCGCAGATCATCCCACTCCACTTGTTCTTCTTCCTAGCTCGTATTTTCTCGGGCTAGCCTCTCAAGGTGTGAAGATCAACGCAAGCACCAAGTCGATTGTACGGCAATGAACGACAAAGATTCTGCTATCTTCATCATTGCCTCGGAAATATCATAACACGGCCATGGTCAGCACGAGATTTCCCAACATTAATTGCCCGACGTCGATGCCACGTCAGCTTCCTCGGCTCTCCTAGGCTGCTCGTTGACGTCCATAATGGATGTGGGGTCGATTCCTAACTCGGGAGTAAGACATGACAACACATCAATAAGCTGGTGTATAAAGGTGGCTCCCTTCCAGCCTGAATAGCATCATCTCGAAAGACAAACAATGCTCTTCAAGACCTTTTCACTCTGTGCTCTCATTCTTTCCGGTGCTGCGAGTGCTGTAGCTCAGGTAATGGAGTCCCGTCACGGCGCGCCCAGCACCGTTACTAATAGTTATACAGGCTCTCCAGCCTGGAACCTACACCATCACCAGTGTCTCCGCTGGGCCCGATGCGAATCGCGAGGGTGTCTTGCTCCGCAGCCCTGGTCCCAACCAATTGGCGGTCATCCCGGACGTCCAATCTAGTGTAATTGAAGGCAGTGACAAGGTGTGTCTCACCAGTCGCTCCACGCCGTCCCTTTGCTCACTCCATGCTAGTGGAATCTCGCTCCTGGCCAGAATGGAGGCTTCATCATCGAAAACGCACTGTTCGGCGGCTTCTTGACGGTGGGCCCGAACAACGTCAGTAGTGCTTGCAGCATCATGCACATTCTCTCTAATATCGACTGTAGAATGCCCTGGTAGTTGGGACAACGGAGGACCTGAACCAGGCCACCTCATTCGCCATCACACCTGCTGGCAACGGCGCATTCCATGTAGGCAGTAATCAGATCAATTTTGGTATTGCTGGGCTAACGCATACGTTATGCACATCTGAAGATTCAGGTGGCTGCGATGAACAGTTTGTGGACCGCCCAGTCTGCTGTAACATTGCCACTCCCGGTCCCCGACTTGCTGGTGAGTGTGAACTAGAATATGGTGTGAAAATGTTGACTGCGGTGGCTAATGCGACTGGCGTCCAGATTTCCATCCAACCAGCCAATGGTGGGCAGGAGCAGCTTTGGAAGTTAACCACCGCCTAGAGTTGGAGGATAAACAACGTGTGGGTCTCTGGCAAATACGAGCTCCCAACCAACCGAATTTCGTGGAACTTCCTTTCTTTCATTTTCCGCTCGGTGTTAGTATTACCCTTTGTGGATATGTGTACGCCGTGTGTGCCCCGGTTAGTATTCCGAATCAAATTAGTTTCAATTTCCCAGGCGTACCACTACTCAGAACTTGGGGGGCTTCGCCTAGTGAGAGCAATTGACGCGTGACGCATACTTTCCGCCTCGGATACTCTTATCCCAACCTGCCGAGATCCTGGTAAGTATGGACTTGGGTGCCGTGGGGCTGCTAGTGTGGTGGCCAATATGGTGTAAGTGTTTGTTTCTTGCGTAAATTTGTATACTGCGGCGTGAGGAATCCAATTAACAGAACACTGTGGGAAGCTAGGGTATGAGAGACTCTTCATTTAGACTCGGGTCGTAAAAGCCGCTTCTACTTGTTTCCACTTCGCGATGCTTACGAGAGCACGTCGCCTCCAATCTTGAGCGCCCAAATTGGAGCGAAGCATCAAATTCAATTCGAAATACGTGATTTGGGGCACGAAAGAACCAGCATTTGTATGAAGAGGAGAGGAACCAATTGATCCGATTGGCTCGGAGTCCATGTTTGTCACGCAAGTCTATGCAGTGTTTGTCCTATTTGCCTAAGCCGCCGGAGTTACAGTCCATAACTGCTCCTGTCCACCATTAGCTGGTTCGGTGTAAACCTAGAAAAACATTAGCCAGCAGACTCGATTCCAACATCATCTTAGTTCGTCTTACATTTCGGTCTGGGACCGGAAATATAGCTATAACATAAGCTGGGACGGTCCACAAACTGTCTTGCTCAGCGACACCAATCTTTAGGTGCGTTCTTCTTAATAACATCGAGGTAGAATTCAAACACATAATACTCACATGGAATTGGCCGGAGCCCGCACCTGTGACGGAAAACGAGGTTGCTTGGTCTGGGGAGCCAGTCACAACAGACTGGAGCAAGGGTTAGAGTGGCCCATACACACGAGTGACGTAGCTGCCACTAACGTTGTTTGAAGCGACCGTCAAAAAAGTGCCGAATGCAACATTTCGCATGACGAAACCGCCGCTATGGCTGGACATGAGATCCCACTATATGTTGTAAGCAAACAAACGGTGACATGGGGAAAAACCCACTACGTCGTGGCCTAGGGGTGGATGACCAGGGGTGATCAGGGGTTGGTCGGGGCCTGCGTTGCGAATCTGGGCGGGTACGGGGTGGGTGGGATCGAGAAGACTCCCGAGGGTGTAGCGGCCTGGCCGAGTGAACTGCAGTTGCGGAGAGTGTCAGCCCGAGATTGAGGACGGAGATGATATTTTACCTGGGCCGCCATTCCTGCAATACCAGAGAGGACAAGAGCACAGTGTGAGGGGTTTGAAGAGTTGCTTGTTTTTCGAGGTTAGGGGTTGTCCAGCTTAGGAGGTCGGACTTTATACCCCAGCCCCCTACGGTTTGTAATGTCGTGCTGTAATTCTGGTGTGTTCCCGGACACCGATAGGCGCTGCTGGATCCGGGGGCCTAGGGCGGCTCCGACGGGTGATATTCTTTGGCCGTCGCTCATAGGCGTTTGGACCTCAAATCATAAACCATGAAGCTCAGTAAAAACAAAAGTCAGGTAAATGGATATCAAAATGAGATGTAATAGTCAAGTTGACTATTACATCTCAGAAATGATCTGATTTTTGACTACGCCAAGTCAGGTGAACGTCATGAAATTGGCATGCAATAGTCACAATTTCGGTCAAATCGTAGTCATAATCATAGTCAAATCATAGTCAAATCATAGTCAATGAAATGTCTTACTGGGGTCATGTAGAGGTCATTCCAACATCAAATTGTAAGTCACAGAAAAGTCAATTGATATATTTAGATTATACAAAACATATCATAGTGGTTCTACTCTATTTTACTGGTACTAATACATCTACCATAACTACTATGCACGAGATCAGTAAAGGAACTATGAAACAGGCTGCTACTAGATCATGAGAAAGGAATATAGGATATGAGTATAAGAACCAGCATCGGAGGTCAGCACCAGTTTGTTCTTCTGTCCAGCAGCCATCCCATTAGTATTCCCCAGTTGGTGGTAATCTTGTTTCATCTTGTTTAGTGTAGTTGTTGGGAGATGGTGCAAGCTTGGGGGCACGGAAGGGGAAGGGACGGATTTTCGGAGGGTGGAGGTGCAGAAGCAAGACGAACAATGTGTGGCGACATGTTCATTTTTTTTGGGGCGGAGCTCGAATGGACTTGGCAGAAATTTCGTCGCTTGAGCACCCAGCACTCAATGCTTGTTCAAGCGATGAAATTTATATACAGTGCATTGGTCTGACTGTAACATGACTTATAAAATGACTGCATTGGTAACTATTTGACTAAAGATGACTTGTATATGGCATTAACATGACCCAACATGACCTCAACAAGACCTCAATTGACTTATCGTTTTTACTGAGCATGAAGAGTAACAAGGTCCACATGATTCTGGCATGCTGCCGTCATTCCGAAAGAGGTGACTTATTGTTAATATATCATAGCCAAACCGGGTGGGCCCGAAACGCGCCAAGCGGAGTGGGTGAAAGGTTGAAGGAACATTAATAGCAGAAGAGCAGGGGGAAGGCTGTGCGCTCGCTCAAGGATGCTTAAGGAAGTAATTATTGGAAATCCTCTAATCTACATAACGTCTGCCGAACCAATGGCAGCATCAGCCATTTGCCCAGGCATGCACCTACGGAGGTGGCATGCACCGACCCAGCCGGAGCGGATATCTCGCCAAGGCTGGTTGGACGCATGCTATCGTTGTGGGGGGATGAACGGCCTGATACAGATCATTCAGGTCGCTGCGCATAATTTTGCGTGATCATTTATTTTTTATTCAGAAATATCAGTATCATCAGTATCACTCTGTGAAAACTGACCATTGAGCGCTCCACACACCACCTGGCCGGCGCTTGGCTAAGAGCCCCCACAGCCCAGCAGATGCAACACCACGGGCTCGCGTTTATGAGCCCAATGATATGAGATGGACGGAACGATCGGAACACGGGGAAATATCTGATGGCGGGCCAGTTGACGAAGCGTATTATTCGCCAGAAGCGGGTTCAATATTTTTACCGAAAACTTACGTATACACAGGTGAGAAAAGATCAGTCATAAAACAAGCAGTTATCTTGGAGCCCCGAAAAAGCTCACCTTGGGCCTTGGATTCAGGTTGTTCCTCGCGGAGATGCTCAACCCAATCGAGATCACCATCCACAGCTGGTCTTGGGCGGACAAAGTCTGGAATTATACATATTTTCATGGGCCGGGTGGTTGGGCGACCATTGGGGCATTGTCCATTCAATCGTTGAGTCAAAGCTTCCCCAAGCAAGTCCATCGCCACCACCATAAACAAGAGCAATCTGATTTCGTTCGAAGGTATACAAACACAGTGGCTACACACACATTCATGAAGGGGAGAAACACGAACAAACGGGAAGAAGTTGAGCAAATTCAAATACCAAGACATTCAATGATTCGATTGACCGGGAGGCCGTATGCGCGCTTGCCACGGACGGGGGATTATTTACAGCTTGGTGAACCTCCAGAGTTGCTCCGGTCGGCCATTGGCTGGTTGGGCGCGGATCTGGAAGAAAACTGCGTTAGCCAGCGGACTGGACGTCACGTCTAGCTCAGCTTACCACCATATCAGGGGGTGGGAATACCGGAAGTACGGCAGCCGGTGAGGTCCACAGACGGTTCGCACTGACAACGCCAACCTTCCGACACGTCCCTATTAATGAAATCAAGGTGGAAATGAACGAATAGAGTTTACATGAAATATGCCCGGGCCAGCAGGTGTGACGGCAAACGAGGTCGCTTGGTTTGGGTTGGGATCAGTCGTAATAGGTGCCTGCTGGAGTAGACATGAGTGTGGGTTTGCAGTGATAGTGCTACGGCTGTCACCAACATTGTCTGGAGAAACCTTCAAGAACGTGCCGAACGCGACGTTTCGCATGATGAAACCCCCACTCGCGCCGGGGAAGAGATCCCACTACGCCGCCACGTGAGCAGATGAAGAGCGTAGAGTTAAGGAACATACCGTGTCCCTGCCCGGAGCAGGGGGGGTGCCGGGGATGACCAGAGGCTGGCCGGCGCCTGGGTTGCGAACCTGGGCAGGCGGAAAGCGGTTGGGATCGAGACTGGCACCCCTGATGGTGTATCTGCCTTGTCCGGGGAACCCTTGAAGCTATCGCAGAAATGTCAGCATTGAGGTAGGAGAGCGGAGAGGGGATGTTACCTGGGCCGCAGCACCAGCAACACCAGAGAGGATGAGAGCACAGAGTGAGAAGGCTTTGAAGAGCATTGTTTGTCTTTTCAGCTTGATATTGTTCAAGTTGAGAAGTCCAGCTTTATACCTCAGCTTATTGCCGCATACAGCATCGCCGTGCTGTAATGTCTTACAGTAGGTTAATGAATTCTCGGGCCAGAAATCGGGCCCATAGGTATTCTGGACACTGGTGAACGATGTAGGAAGCGAGGAGATGAGGTGGCGTTGGCAGGTGATCCTTTTCTACCAACGTTAGGAAACGTCAACCTACCGCAGCCGCGCCCCCATATACTTGCGAGGCAATGACAAGATATCCAGTGATACACCGTTTGGAATTGGAAAGCATATAGCTGTGACATTATCAATCATAGGTTTTGAGAGGCAGACCCCAGAGAAACCGCGAGGAGAAGGAAGGCCCAAGAGCCGAAGAGCGGGGGTAAGCCATGCAAGCTTGCCCAAGAAAGCTTGGACAACCTGTAATGACAATGAAATCCGCACATGGGACTTCTAGTGAGCAATTGGAAGCTTCTAGTGAGCGATTGAAAGCCTCAATTGATTGTCCTCCAGCATGGACTATGCCAATCGGGACCACTGATTCACCCCAAGATAGCGGTTCACTAAGGTGGGTTTGACATTATCAGTCTAGGGGAATTGATAGATAGTTCACCTCCAAGTTCTACCTGATACCAAAGATAATTATTTTCCTTAGAAGACCCAGCATTGCTCCATGCGACCCGGCCACTGCTGCGCAGGTACGAACGAAATGATCGTTCTGGATGACAGCAAGCACCAAGGAAGCCCAGGAAGTTGAAGTAACGCTGACGGGGACACCCTCTGGTCACTGCCATTGGTCTCCGCGCGACAGGAGAATGCACTAGGCGGAGTAGAAGAGAATGTTGAAAAATCAATCTCAGAAATGACAAAAATCGTTACACTAGTCGTTTGCCACCGGGCATGAATTACGAGAATGAACGGTACCGAGTCGGTTGGGCGGATGCTTCGCTGGGGTGGGCTTGTCGTTTGGTCAACATGTTTTCATCCTAGAAGGGTGGGTGGCTTTAGATCTGCTGTACATAAATTTAGCTGATAATTTAATGCTTATTCTTTATTCGGGGAACGCTGGTATCATTTCATGTAAACCGACGGTTCAGCACTTCGCGCGTCATCGGGCCCACGACCCCACCAAGTATCCTCATAGCCTCAAGCCGACACATCGCACAGAATTACCTGTGGGCCTGGCGATAGTAATAGGAGGATCGGACAAAACTATTAGGGGGGATCGAGCGGACTTCCCGATGACGGGTGGTTTGACGACGCATGGATAGATGTGGAATGGAAGCATCAGAAAACAGTCTCAATCTGTCCCAATTTGTGACTATTTGAGTCAAATTGACCAAATAGCTCAAATCACAACTACACTGGCAGCACGTCATGCTCCAAATCCTCCAAAGGGGCTGTAGCGAAAGGAGACCCTGGCATGAGAGCATTCTTGCACGTCAGACGCTGTAATTCCAGGCGGAACAACTCGCTGGAGAGGTAGTAGAAGGTTGTCGAATTGGGGATGGACGGTGGACGGGTGTCCGAGGTGAGGGAGAACATAGGTCACTGAGGGATAGATAAAGTTGTCCCGCTGTACTGTGCGTTGGAGCCGCGGTTCCTCCGTATATACACTCTGTTGCTCTCATGAACATGCTGGCAGGGACACAGCGGCCGGAAGCAAGCTCATTTTTCTTTCCACCATCTCAATGTTGTACGAGGCGGCTGGAGCCGCTCCACGCGATATGAAAAAAAAGATTGATGAAAAATTCACTGAAGATTGTGGTAATAGGAAAAAATCTGATTCGTATACTGGTCACTGGGGCTTACCCCTAGACAGGCTGGACTGCGCCGGTAGCGTAGCAGGCGTGGCTATGGGACTGGGCGCTCCTATCTTCTCATGGGGGCCAGAGAGAATGCTGAGGGAAAGAACTACAAGGAGTCTAAAGTATTGTATCATTAGTGAATTCAATCACAACTTGAAGGAATAAGGCGTCGTACTGTATGCCATGAACATTGGAGCGGGCCCATCTGTCCGCCACAACGACGGTACCTTTTACGAGTACACCGTCGACAACTAAATGGCTCAACGAACTTGTGAGCATGACCATCTGGGTGTAGCGGATACCATCGGATAGGACGAGTTGGTAACGGTCTATAGTATTTGCGGTGGGTTTTGGTAAGAGCCTGACAAGAAGAAGCTGGAGAACATGTGGGAATTCTAAAATATCCTCGTCGTGAGGATCAGTGAGGCGAAGGCAGCTCCCCTCGGTTAATTCAATGCCGGCCATCAGAGTAAGTGAAGAATGCGATGTGTTGTGTGATGTTGAGAGAACATGCTGCTGACATAAGCACAGCCACACAACTCTATTGATAACAACGATGAACGAACTCCACACACATTCACCGCTTCCGCCGCCGCTGCGATCGGCGATGAAGCACTCGCCATCTACGCCAACATCACCCGCAACATCCCCCTCGACGTCCCCCTTCATCTCCCGCATCCCGCTCCCCACGACATCACCCGCTTCATCGCTCTGCCCACTCCCCGGCCCACCTCATTCTCCCTCCCCTACACCCAATGCGCCCGCTCTCGCAGACCCGCCAGCAACGCCAGGATATACCCCAAAGGTCTCCTTTGATACCTTCGAGAACCCCGCGGCGTCCATGTTCTCGCTCACCCTCCAGGTCAAGTCCGAAGGCTATGCTCGCACACGCAACACCCGTGTGTTTCTCTGCGCCTCCTCTCCCGACGAAAGTGGTATGGAGGCCCTCGACTGGGCGCTCGAGAGTCTTGTTCAAGATGGCGACGAACTTATCGTCTTCCGTGGCCTTGATGAAGAGGTCCTGGAGAAGGAGGACCACAACACGCTCCGCACCTCTGCTCGCGCATTCCTTGTCTCCATACTCCAGAAGTCACACCAGCTCTCGCCTGACTCCCGGCGGCTCTCGATCATCCTTGAATATGTGCCAGGCAAGGTCACCGACACGCTTGACCGGTACGTCATCAGATTCGTGCCCCTCGCTGTATTGTTCATTTTTTCCAGACTCATTGCGCTGTACCGCCCCGACTCGGTCGTCGTGGGCACCCGTGGGCGCCGCGCGTGGCAGAATATGGGGATGGGAATGAGCATGGGGATGGGGATAGGGATGGGCAGCGTCAGCAAGTATGCACCCACCGCATTTCCTCACTGTATATCTGCTGATCGGGCCAAGGTACTGTCTGACACACTCGCCTGTGCCCATTATCGTGGTGCGCCCGGAGCGCAAGGTGAAGAAGGCCATCGAGAAACGCCGTGCAGATCCCAAGCGTGGGCGCCACTTTGGGGACGCATAGTGTGGCCTGGGTGCCGGTTCGATGGTTTGAATTGGATGTAATACGCCTTGCTTTCACCTTCCTAATAAAATTGTAAGCTCCACCGCTCAATCCGGGTTCCCATAAGTACGGGGATTTATACCGTGGACTGGTTTCCCGTAGCGCCCCTTGTTTTGTTTGCTAATCTACTGAACCCCGAACCATATGTAGTATTTTGCATTCTCAGCTCGAACCACGTGTCGCGTCGTATGCTGCGTGCAATGCCTAGCCTCTTGACAGCCATTTTATCGATTTGCCCTACCGGCGATGCTGGGCCTTCGACCATAGTCGTAGTACTTCTGATTGATCGGGGTCAATTGGCCCAACATTATTATGTCAATGTATCTCCGTACCCTCGGACCTTCAAGTTGCCGGACCACCCAAGACAACCGCTCCTTTGCATCTGTGTGGTAGGTACAAGTAAATCCTATTTTGCAAATACAGTTTAGACTTTGATACCTCATTATAGAATCAGCCTGCCATTCCCCCTACTAACGCCTCATCTTGTATCAAGGAAGTCCGGGCAGTTATTTCTGGACTCCCGAAATAACTCGGGCACCTGACGAGAGCAGTGCTAAAAGCTTGGGAAATCCAATTACCAGGCCAGGTTGAAGTCCTTAGTGCCATGGAAGCCTCTCACCGCTGTCTCTAGATTTCCTGAAATAACTCGAGACACGTGTGAAAATGATAGCGTTAATGCTCCTGTAGTTCCTATAAGACCCAAGGGTAGTAAACTGCACATGCCTGCTGCGCCTTGTCATCCTTGCGACGGGGCGGTGAACTAGCAAAGAGTGAAGGTGTGTCTTTTCCAACCAGTGTAACAATATTCTGTCTAACATGTCGGACTTCCACCTGCAGCTGCCAAGCCGCGGGCCGCGCGAGTCAGCGTTCCCACCATGACATATTCTTTGTCTTTCTGATCTACTTCTCAGAAAATTCCATTTCGTCTAAAACTGGGCGAACCTGGGACGATATATCTTACTTTGACCATGCCACCAGCTTGGTTTGACATTCTTTCCCGATCCCGCTGCTCTATCCGCATGCCGCTGTCTTGATTATGGGAGTTTTCAGCGCTACCTTTTGAAAGCGGGACTCCAGGCGGGCACTATAAAGTGAACCGCTGAACATTGCGATAATTAAGACGCAATGCTTCGCTCTTCCCTCACCTTGATTGCCGCGCTCCAGTTCCTCGCCCATGCCGTCTCCGCCAACCCCGTGGTGATCCGCAATTCCCCGGTCACTCTCCCGCTTTCCAGGCGTCTTAATTTGACGAGCGTGCACAATCTGCTGCGCCATGATCAAGCCAGAGCCAGAGGCCTCCGCGCGCGTGCAGAGAACCCAGGGTCGAAGTTGAACATTGACGCCGTAGTCAATGAGCCAGTCGATAATCAGGCTATCACGTATATTGCGTCTGTTGGTGTTGGTTCCCCTGCAACAACATGTACGCATATTTGGATGTACTGATAATTTCATCTTAGTCGTATAAATTGACCAGATAAGCTTTTGGTCGACACCGGAAGGTGATTGAGCTTTCGGAACGAAAAATACCAATTGACGTGGGATTTAGCTCCAACACGTGGGTTGGAGCAGGTAGAACCTATGTAAGGACATCGACGAGTGTTCAAACAACCAATCAGGTGGTCAGTCTTTTCCCCTCACTTAAGACGCCGTCGAAAGTAATCAATGTTCTAGTCGGTCACTTATGGATCTGGCTCGTTTTCCGGTAAGAGCCAATGATTCTTTTCGTTGAAAAACCCTTCACTATGAGCCGAAGGTACCGAATTCACCGACACCGTTACCATCGCACCGGGGCTGGTCATCCCGGACCAATCCATCGGAGTTGCATCCACAGTGAATGAACAATTGTCTACTTGTTACCGAAAGTTGTTGACCTGTTTTGTCAGTCCGTCGGATTCGATGGAACAGATGGCATCTTAGGGTAAGAACCCGCAGTTCACATCCATGCATTTTACTGACAGGGTTTCATCGTAGAATTGGCCCGGTTATCCTCACACTTGGTATGTGGTATTTCTTATTCTGTACAATATCAAACTACGAACATATCTATTATCCGCATAGGGACATTATCACCTGCCAATGGTACCGAAGTCCCGACCGTCACAGACACCTCGTTCAGCCGAAAATTAATTACCGTAAACGAGATTGGCATCTCCTTTGAACCCACCACGACCGAGGAAGTAATGAACGGCGAACTCACATGGGGTATGTGCGAACTTGTGTCGCGTCCTGTGCCTTAATTTGGCAACTTAACACGATCATCTAGGTGGAATCGATAGCAGCAAATTCATTGCCCCACTGGCTTTCCAGTATGGTGCCATCCTGATTTGATTCATTTAATATTCACACGACCTGCTAGGCCCCGCACAACTACCTTTCCCGCCTCCCAATTCTGGGGTGTCGACCAAGTAATTAAATATGGCACTTTAACTATTCAGCCCTTGTCTGCCGGTATCGTCGACACAGGTGAGCTGAAACACACCACGCTACAATAGTGTGGATCTGAAGATTTCTTCTGCAGGCACCACCCTAGTTTTGATTGCCTCTGATGCATTTGTCCGCTACCGCACCGCGACCGGAGCTGTTCTGGATCCCGTCACTGGTTTGCTTCAAATCACTTCGGCTCAATTTGCAAACCTGCAGACTTTGTCCTTCGTTATGACTGCTGTAGGTTAGGAAACGAATTACATGGCGATTAGCTGATTGCGGGTTTCGCCCAGAAAACACTCGCGCTCACGCCAGATGCCCAAATATGGCCGCGCGCACTCAACACTGCTATTGGCGGCGTGGCGGGCAATATCTACTTGATTATTGGGGATCTTGGCACCCCCAGTGGTGAAGGCTTCGATTTCGTCAATGGTTTCGCCCTCCTTGAGCGATTCTATACTGTTTTCAATAGTACTAACAGGGCGGTTGGGTTTGCTACTACTTCTTTTACCACTTCCACTGTCAACTAAATACTTGGGGCCACATATTCGGGCGTTTCATGTGAATAAATCGGGTCGCTATTAATAGCAGCCGAAGGGAAGTTTACTTTCCTCCTGCTATCTCAACATTGTACGAGGCGAACAAAGCCTCTCCATACGATGGGGAAAGCCCGCTGATTGATGCCAGTCGTTTCCACATTTGCCGAGTGGTTAACTTGTTCTGAAAAATTCACTGGGCATCACTAGTACTGTCGCAGGATAAATTCTGATTCATTGGGGTTTACCCCTAGGTACAGACGTGGAAATAGGCGTCCCCATTTTCTCGTGAGGACCGGAGGGAATGACGAGGGAGAGAACCACAAGGCCTCTGGATTGAGTCATTGGAAAATTCGATTAGTACAAGAAGCCGGAGAAGAAGTGGCGATCATAAAATATCCCTGTCATGAGGCGGGGGCAGCTGAGGCTCCCCTCGGTCAATTGAAAATTCAAATATTCAACGCCGGCCATCGGAGTAAGTGGTCCCAAGGGTGATGTTGTGTGATGTTAGGAGAACATGCTGTTGACATAAGCACAGCTGGCACACAACTCTATTGATAGCGACGATGGGTGGGCTCCACATACATTCCCCGCTTCCGCCGCCGCTGCGGTTGGCGATGAAGCACTCGCCATCTACGCCAACATTTCCCGCAACGTCCCCTTTCATCTCCCGCATCCAAATCCCCACACTATCACCCACTTCATCGCTCTCCCCACTCCCCAGCCCATCTCATTTCCCCTCCACCACCCCCAATGCTCCCACTCCCGCCGACCCGCCAGCAACACCAGGATACGCTCCCAAGGGTCTCATTTGACACCTCCAAGAACCCTGCGGCGTTCATGTTCTTGCTCATCCTCCGGGTCGGGTCCGAAGGTTATGCTCGCACACCCAACACCCGTATGTCCCTTTGCTTCCTCTCCCGACAGGAGCGGCGTCGAAGCGCTCGACTGCGTGCTAGAGAGTCTCGACGAGCTCATCGTCCTCCGCGGGCTTGACAAGGAAATCCTGGAGAAGGAGGATCACACTACGCCCCGCACCTGCGCCCGCGCATTCCTTGTCTTTATACTGCTAAAGTCACGCCAACTCTCACCTGACTCCCGGCGGCTCTCGATTCTCCTTGAATATGTGCCGGAAGGTCACCGATACGCTCGACTGGTGCGTCATGCGTCCTCGCCTTTTGCTGCGTTGTTCATTTTTTCCAGACTCATTGCGCTATAACGCCCCGACTCGGTACCCGTGGCCGCCGTGCGTGGCAGAACATGGGGATGGAAATGGGGATTGGGATGTGCAACGTCAGCAAGCGCGTACCCACTACATTTTCTCAATGCACATATGCCAAAGGAGGTCCAGGCACTATCCAATACACTCGCCTGTGCCCATTATTGTGGGGCGCCCGGAGCGCAAGGTGAAGAAGGTCGTCGAGAAACCCCGCGCGGGTCCCAAGCGCGGGCGCCATTTTGGGGACATGTATGAGTATGGCCTGGGAATCGAGTTGATGGTTTGAATTGCATGTAATGCGCCTCGGTCTGCCTTCATAATAAAATTGCAAGCTCCACCACTCGATCCAGTTTCCCATAACTATGGGAATTCATACCGTGGACTAGTTTTCTCGTGGCGCCCTCTTATTTTGTTTGCTAATCCACTGAACCCCAAGCCATATACAGTATTTTGCATCCAGGTGTTTCTCAACTTGAACCACGTGTGGTGTCGCGTGCGGTACCTGGGCCTCTTGATGGCCATTTTATCGGTTTGCCCTACTGGTGATTCTGGGCTCCAGTTGTGGCCGATCGACGCATTGTAAATTTAGTGGAATCTAATATCAGGCAGCCTCGTCGGTTTTAAGATCCACCGCTCGCAAAGTGAGCTTCACCTGAATCCCCTCTTGCGCAGGATTTTGATGCACTAATGTTCATGATCTTCATCTCGGTACCTCCCCTCGCGTATGGTAGATCGGGGTCAATTGGCTCAGATCCCCAACGCTGTTGTGTCAGTGTATCTCGGTGCCCTTGGACCTTGCCGGACCACCCAAGATAACCGTTCCATTTGCATCTGCGGCAGGTACACGTAAACTCTATTTTGTAGATGTGGTTTAGACTTTGCTATCTCATCATAGAATCAGCCTGCCATCCCGCCACTAATGCCGATTATCTGCGTTCAATGATATAGGAGAAAATTTTAATTAGTATTCATTGGCCCTGTTCAATGGGTAGTGGGGACCCAATAGCGGATTCACTGGGTTTCTGACAGTGGGGGATCACTGACCATTGATGAATTGCCTTACAATTATTTATCTACTGAATTGGAAGTGCTAAACTTCGGAAACTTCCAGGATTATTAACGACTACCAAGCCAGGTTATGAATGCGATCGCAATGTCTCATCTTGTGTTGAGGAAGTGTCGCTGCTATCTCTGGACCTCCCGAAATAACTCGGGGCACCTGACGGGCGCGGTGCTAAAAGCTTGGGAAAATTCTTATCCACAATTACCAAGCCAGGTTTCGAATCTGAAGTCCCTTGTGCTGCGGAAGCCTCTCACCGCTGTCTCTAGACCTCTTGAAATAACTCAAGACACCTGACGGGACGGTGTGAAAATAGCGTTGGAAGTTCTCATAGTCTTATAAGACCCAAGAGTAAGCCGTACACCCCCACTGCGCCTTGTCCTTGCGACGGGGTGATAGGCTAGCAAAGAGTGGAAGTTTGTCCTTTCCAAGTAGTGTAACGATATTCTCTCTAACATCCTAGACTTCCACTTACAGCTGCCAGGTCGCGAGTCGGCGTTCTCACCGTGATATATTGGTTATCTTTCTGATCTGCTTCCCAGGCAGTAGTCGCTTCCTCTTTGTCTAAAACTGGGCCGACCTGGGACGATATATCTTACTTTGACCGTGCCGCCACCTTGGTTTGACATCCTTTCCTGATCCCGCTGCTCCACCCGCATGCTACTCTCTTGATCATGGGAGTTTTGACACTATCTTTTGAAAACGAGGCTCCAGGTGGGCACTATAAAGTGAAACACTGAACGTTGCGATAATTAAGACGCGATGTTCCGCTCTTCCCTCACGTTGCTTGCCGCGCTCCAGTTCCTCGCCAATGCTGTCTCCGCCAACCCCGTAGTGATCCGCGGCTCCCCGGTCACTCTCCCGCTTTCCAGGCGTCTTAATTTGACGAGCGTGCACAATCTGCTGCGCCATGATCAAGTCAGAGCCAGAAACCTCCGCGCGCGTGCAGAGAGGAAACTTAACCCAAGGTCGAATGACGCCGTAATCAATGAGCAAGTCGATAATCAGGCTGTCACATATATTGCGTCTGTTGGTGTTGGTTCCCCTGCAACAACGTGTAAGCGTATTGAAATTCACTGATAATGTCATCCTATTTATATAAATTAACTAGATGAGCTTTTGGTTGACACCGGAAGGTGATATGAACTTTCAGAATAAAAAATACCGATTGACATGGGATTTAGCTCCAATACATGGGTCGGGGCAACCCAAGCATATGTAAAGACGTCGACAAGCGTACAAACGGCTAACCGGGTGGTCAGTCCTTTTCACTCACTCAAGACGCCGTCGAAAATAATTAATATTTTAGTCGGTCACTTATGGATCTGGCTCATTTTCTGGTAAGAATCCAGTCTCTTGTACCAGGAAAAATCCTCATGATGAAAAGGCACCGAATTCACCGACACTGTAACCATCGCACCTGGATTGGTTATCCCGGGCCAATCTATCGGAGTCGCAGCTACGGTGACTGGACAGCTGTTTTTTTACTACCAAAGTTATTAATCCACTTCGTCAGTCCGTCGGATTTGAAGGAGAAGATGGCATCCTAGGGCAAGAACTTCAAGTCCACATCTATACATTCTGCTGACAGAGTTCCGTTGTAGAATTGGCCCAACTGACCTCACGCTTGGTGGGTAGCATCGAATTATCTTACACGATATCGGATTGTGAACATATCCACATAGGCACATTGTCACCGGCCACTGGGAGCCTCATCCCGACTGTCACAGACAACCTTGCCCGCCTAGGAATAATTAGCGCAAACCAGATTGGCATCTCCTTTGAGCCCACCACATCTATCGAATCATTGAACGGCGAAATCACCTGGGGTATGCGCGAACTTGTGTCACGTCTTATGCCTTAATTCGTCGCAACTGAACACGATCATCTAGGTGGAACCGACAGCAGCAAATTCACCGGCACAATAGCTTTCCAGTTAGTGTCATCCTAGTTTGATTCATCTAATATTCATACAAGCTACCAGACCCCTCACAACTACCGCACCCGCCTCTGAATTCTGGGGTATCAACCAATCAATTAGATATGGCTCTACAACTATCCAGCCCTTGTCTGCGGGTATCGTCGATACAGGTGAGCAGAAACGCACTACGTCGCAGTGGTGTGGACCTAAGATTTTCTGCTGCAGGCACCACCCTGTTCTTAATTGCCTCTAATGCCTTTACCCGCTACCGTCAGTTGACCGGGGCTGTTCCGGATGCCAATACTGGTTTACTTCGGGTTACTTCGGCCCAATTTGCGAACTTGCAGAGTTTGTTCTTGGTTATGAGTACGGTATGTTGGGAAACGGATTGGATAGCAGTTAGCTGATTGCAGGTCCCGCACAGACAACACTCGAACTCACGGCAGATGCCCAAATATGGCCGCGCGCGCTCAACACTGCTATTGGTGGCGTAGCGGGCGATATTTACTTGATTGTTGGGAATCTTGGCACTCCCAGTGGTGAAGGCTTCGATTTCGTCGATGGTTTCGCCTTCCTTGAGCGGTTCTATTCCGTCTTCGACACTGCTGGTAAGCGGGTCGGGTTTGCTACTACTCCTTCTACCACTTCCAATATCAACTAAATACTCGGTATTCGAGCATTCCATGTAAATAACACCAGTCTCTGCTGATATGTACTTTTATTCTTCCCGAAGATTGATACTGGATGCTATTAGGCCTAAGATCCCCCGCGGCCCAGGACTCAAGTTGGTGACTTTCGTACTATACAACGGAAGTCGGGCGGAATCCAACGTCAGCAATATCATCTAAACACCCGGATTTCAAACTGGAGTGTTGTGCTACGGGTACAATAAAATACATACTTCCGGCCATTGCTATTTACATAAATAATAGGATGCTGGGGTATTTCATGTCAAAGAGCCAATACCAGGTTCCCCTGTTGATGAAATCGGGGCGCTTCTATCGACATTCATTGTCCGAGTAACGTTGATGTTTATGCCACGAGAGGGATCGCTATTCGAATGGTTGAATTCCCAGCCAACGCTCATTTGAGATGCGGGGAACGGGTTTGATTCCCGGACCCGGCCCAGCTCCACCCGGACGTTGATCAGCATGATGGCGATTCCAGTAATAGGCGGCCAGACGGTCGCAGCAAACAAGTATATCCCCGCCCCGGCTTCATATGATGCGAAAAAGAAGATAGCCCAGGCACTAGCAAGACAGGAATCAGAAGCACATTAGGTTTAAAAAATATGCGACAAACGTATAGAGTGCAGCACTTTCAACAGCAATAATTGAGGCGCGCTGGGGAGAGGGAATTTTCAAGTTAGTGAGACTTGCAAGGAGGTAAGTAGACTTGGAACGTGCCACAATGACATCTCCACCAGTCCCCGAATTATCCTTTCGGCGACTAACCAAGAGCCTCCACATGATGAGACCTATAAGATATGGCATTCTAACTAATCAAGGATGGAGAATGGCTTCACTGACCGGAACAATAGATATTCGTACTACCCCCACGTCAATGAAGTGAAAAGAGATGGAAATTCATACTCATCTACTAACCATAAGGTGAAGACACATGCACTAACGATCCAATAATTCCATGAGGTGAACAATTCTGCACCATTGGCAGTTCCGGCGTTCGCCGATTGGCACACTAAACCAGCAAAAGACACTGCGCGCCCATAAGATCCACTGCTTAGCCCGGAATAGGCGATGTCGCTCACCACACTCCCCCACCGCCGAAAAGATAGGGAATATGACCACAATGCGATTACAGCCCCAGATCATCCAAAGACGATATATCTATCAAGAGCGTCAGCACTTGTCCAGAGATCCCCCTGAGGTACATACAATGATACAATCACCAAGTATGGTCGACAGAAATGCTAATGCGATCTCCGCGACGTTGGACCGTAGCGAGATATTTCCAATGACTTCCATAGGATCCCGTGTTGGGTTCCCAAATGCTTGAGACAAGCGATAAATCGTAACCGACCAATGCTATTGAATGCATAAATGAGGTACGCGGAAATAGGGATCAATTGGGACATACTGCGGTGACAACTGAAAAAAGTAAAATGGATGCCAGTACCACTGGCTTCAGATACAATGAAAATCGAGAGGCCTTGGAGGGAGGCCCGTTCTGACGACCCAGGAGGAACATTAAAACGACGAGTAGAATAGTCAGGATGCCATAGCTAAGGCTGTTGGCGAGAGCAGCAGCGATAGTATACGTGACCAAGGATGCCATGGCTGGGCAACTATTGGGGATGCAACAATCTATATGAATGGTTACACGTTGATCAAAAAAAATATTAATAGAACATGGAGTGATGAACAAGTGTGTCTGACCATCATTGAAACAGATCAAATCCTGCTCAAGCTGTGTTACCTGGTAGATGATAGGCAGTGGGGTTGCAATCCAGGAACGTTCCGAGGACCCAAATTAGTACACATTCCTTCAAGCTTTGAGCACTCGAGTTGGAGTTGTTGGTTGCGGGTAATGTGCAGCAGAACGGAATAGGATGACACGTCTAGCTTTAGGCTTTGAGCTATATCGCAACCTCGAGTCGCCGCTGGCATGGTCTGGAGTTTTATTCTAAATAGCTCCTCATTGTAATGTCAAATTTGCAGTTAGAGCTGTTTTACTGACCTGACTCCCACAGGCATCACTGAGCGGAACATTGCTGCCACAGTGCCAGTGCCATACTGGGCGAGACAGTCTTGATTCAATCATCAAGCTTAGTAACCACAACCTGAAACTTGTAGCGGATAAGCCGCGGCCCGCGGGAGACGGCTTAACCTTGCCGCGGCTGGACTTATGTAAAGTTAAGAAAATGAGCACTGGGAATAGCCGGGAATCCCGTAGCCCAACTTCACTTTCAGTCATCAGTGTCGACCTGTCTTCAATAAAAAGAGACATGCAGTACCGAGTTGTGGTATCAGTAAATTCAAGTTATAGTTGCGTTGATCTATCCGCTTGTCGACCGCGAGTGGACGGTGTGTAATTGTGGTGGACAGGTGAACCGCAACCCAAAGTCTTCGACTGTCATCAACAAACAGTCACTAGGATGGCGCCCGCTGTTTCTTGTGCTTGTATCCCCTATCAATTCACTACTACAGAGGTGCTGTAGCTCTCTCCCTCGCATGATATCGGCACAATAAGAACTACCCCCCCCCCCCTCCCCCCGGCTGTTGTATGTTCCCGACAATATATCCGCAAAAGGACGACACGAACGGAGGGTATGATTTCTACACGATGAAACCGCGGCTTCTATTCGTCATACATCCAGCGTCATGAAATCACCCATCGCGCACGCTTGGTCCCAATAGTGCCACCCGTTTGATCCTATATCAACCAGGGTTGCGTAGATGCTCGCGGGGTCAGCTGTTGGCCTGGACGGCATTGATCAGTACATACGTGTATGAAACATAGGGAATAAGGAGAGAGGGGTGTCTATTTGGTGGCAGCGTTGTGGGGAGTGTTGAGAACGGGGATTGCCAGACGACTTTACAACACACCCCTCATCGCCGACCACAACACGCATACGATGGAAGCGGCGAACGCAATAAAGACAGATCTGCGATGTTGTATCAGCTCAGGGTCGGGCGACGAACGCGCGCGGGGTCTGCTTGCACCAAGCGATACCTGGCGTTTTCAAGTAGAAAATAAACCCCTGGTCCAAAAATAGTACCGGCTCGATGTCTTCCTTCACTTTCGATTTCTCCCGCTCGACTTGGTGTATTTTCCTCCATCGGGCTTATCTCATAGGGTACAGCGGTGAATATTCAATGGTAGTGATCAGGTACCGCCCTGCCAACGTCGCTTCAGGTTCCTTGGTTTCCTCTGTAGTTTCCACCATCCGGACCGGCCGGACTGGTCCCACTTTCAAGTTGAAAGCTTGCGGTGCAAGTTGTGACAATCGGCTGGGGTATAAAGATGAGCCTCCTGGGGTGGGAAACACAAGCAATGTCACCCAAAGCCCCCTCACTATGTGCTCTCGCTCTATATGGCGCCGCTTGCGTAGCAGCTCAGGTAAGCGCCTCCTCCCTCCCCCATTTCCTGGCGCTGATAGCAGGACCACTCCGCTCCAATGCCCTCCCAGTAGACCAAGTTGTCTGATGGGGCGACGAAACTGACCGAAGTGTAGCTCATGTTTGACGATGTTAGTTGAGCTCGGTGGACTGGGGCAGTGGGGCGGTGGGGCGGTGATTCTGATACTGGAATGTTTTCCCAGTATCATGCAAACACCATGATTTTGAGCCGGAATACTGTGATGTAGTCACTATAACTACTTGCAGTCATCGCTATCTGCATAAATAATCGGACGCCAGGGTATTTTATGTTAGAGAGCCAGCGCCAGGTTCCCTGTTGGTAAAATTGGAGTGCCTCCGTCGACATGGTCCGAGTAATATTGATGTTTATGCTACGAGAGGGATCATTATCTTGATGGCGATTCCAGTAAAAGGCGGCCAGACGGTTGCAGAAAACGGGTAGTATATCCCTTTACCAGTTCCATGCGAGGCGAAAAAGAAAATGGCCCAGGCACTAGCAAGACGGGAATCAGAGGCACGTTGAGTTTTAAAAAATATACAACAGACGTATAGAGTGCGGCGCTTTCAACGGCAACAATTGAGGCGCGCTGGGGAGAGGGAAATTTCAAGTTGGTAAGACTTTGTAAGGAGGTAAGTAGATTTGGAACGTGCCGCAATGACATCGCCACCAGTCCCCGGGTTGTACTTTCGGCGACTAACCAGGAGCCGCCACATGATGAGACCTATAAGGTACAGCATTCCAACCAATCAAGGGTGGAGAGAGGAGTCCCACTGACCGGAACAATAGATATTCGTACTACCCCCACGTCAATGAAGTGCAAAGAAATAGAAATTCATATTCATCTGCTAACCATAAGGCGAAGACACATGCCCTGATGATCCAGCGGTTCCATGAGGCGAGAAACTCTGCACCACCAGTTCCGGCGTTTATCAATCGATATACCAAACCAACAAAAGACACTGTGCGCCCATAAGATCCACTGCCTAACCCGGAGTAAGCAATGTTGCTCACCACATTCCCCCACCGCCGAAAGGATAGGGAATATGACTACGATGCAATTACAGCCCCAGATCATCCAAAGACGATATATCTATCTGGAGCGTCAGCATTAGGCCAGAGATCCCCCTGAGGTACATACAATGATACAATCTCCAAGTACAGTCAATAGAAATGCTAATGCAATCTCCGTGACATTGGTCCATAACGAGACGTTTCCAATAACATCCATAGGACCCCGTGTTGGGTTCCCAAATGCTTGAGACAAGCGATAAATCGTAACCACGCAATGCTATTGGATGCATAAGTAAAGCACAAAACAGTAATAATTCGTTGGGACATACTTCAGTAACAACCAGAAAAAGTAGAATGGATGCCAATGTCACCGGCTTCAGATACGATGAAAATCGAGGGACCCGGGGGGGCAGCCCATTCTGACGATCCAGGTATATTGAAATGAGAAGCAGAATAACCAGGGTGCCATAGCCAAGACTAAAGTTGACGATAACTGGGGATGCCATGACTGGGCCGCTATTCAAGGGGATGGCATCACGAAATTGTGGGGATCTATCATTTAGCCTCGCAGTTCTCACACGTGCCAGTGGTTGCCGAGCCGGTATCTAGCTCACAATCGGCAATGATCAAACGATTCTATAAAACATACATAAATGGATACTCGTTGATCAAAAAAAATCTTAATAGGTCATAGAGCGATGGACAAGTGTGTCTGCAGGTGTCTGCCCATCATTGAAACAGATCAAATCCGCTCAAGCCACACTACTCCTAGTAGATGATAGGCAGTGGGGTTGCAATATAGGAACAGTCCGAGGGCTTAATTAGCGCAAATTCAGATTCCCAAGTTTCGAACATTTGAGTGCTTGAATTGGAAATGTTGGGTGCAAGTAGGAGCGGAGCATCATCAATAGGATGACGCTAGTCGTCACTGAGCGGAACATCGCTGCCATGCTGGGCGGGACAGTCTTGATTGGATCTCAAGCTTATGTAGTAACCGCAACTTGAAAGAATTGCTCCCCCCGGCCGTTGTATGTTCCCGGCAATATGTCCGCAAAAGGACAGCACGAACGGAGAGTTTGATTTCTACAGGGGGGAGCTGCGGCTTCTACTCGTCATCCACATGAAATCACTCACCGCGCACGCCCGGTCCCAATAGTGCCACCCGTTTGATCCCATATCAATCAGTGCTCGGCGGGGTCGGCTGCTAGGGGCCCGGGTGGCGTTGAAGTACACGCGTATGAAACAAAGAGAATGGAGGGAGAGGGGTGTCTTATTGGTGATGAGGTCGCAGGGAATGTTGAGAAGGGGGATTGTCAGAGGATTTCGTAAGGTGTGTATCCGACCATTGCCTCCGCTTTTATAATGACAGGGATAGTAGCAATCGTCTTCTAGTGAGAAGTACCGCCTGCGTAGTGCTCTATCAGCGTCCATAGGGCTCAGGTGCGTCCGTTCAGCGTTCGTCCAGTCACTCCAGCATCATCATCCTCACCAGGAAGTGCTGATGATTGTTCACGTATCACTGCCACCGGGCCCACAAAGATAGATCTGCGATGTTGTGTCAGCTCGGGGTCAGGCGACGGCAGACGCGCGCAGTGATGAACCGTCAATCCTCATGGAGTAATATGGGCACCCAGACTTGCGCAGAGGCCTGAATGATTTATATCAAGCCGCGTGTTCTTCTAGGATGGCGGCATATTGGTCAAATGACAAACTCACCTCGGCGAAGCATCCGCCCCAACCAAATCGGTGCCCTTCAATTCATGCCCGAAGATATGACCAGCGCAGTATTTTTTTCGCCAGAAGCCCAATTTGGAGATTTTGTTGCGATAAAAAGTGCACGCCGCCATGAGAGTTTAGCGTATCTGCCACCAGGCTTACAAAGACAAACCCATATAATATTGGATCAACTGAGGGTCGGGTGATGGCGAGCGCGCGTAGTGGCGACTCGGAACGTTGCTTTTCGTTGAGCGATAACGGGCGTTTTCGACTAAAAAATAATCGTCCGTCCACATTTATGCATGACGACCTGAACAATCTGTGTCAAACTCATCTCGATGAAACATCCTCCAACCGAACCAGTATCCCTTATTTTCGTAATTTACCCAAAGGTATGGCTGGTCTGATAACCTTCTCGTCAAAGAGTCCAGTTCATCGAGGGGGCCCTCAAACATCTCAAGGCAGCGAGTTGTGAATTGAAAACGTTGTACGACTCATCAACGTTCAACTCTGGTCTGATTATAAATTCTGGTCTAAAAATAGTATCGGCCATATGTCTTCTTTCACTTCCGATTTCTCCCGCTCCACTCGGTGCATTCTCCTCCCGTCGGGCCTGTCTCCTAGGGTACGAGGGGTCATTATTCAATGGTAGTGATCAACGGGGGTACCACCCCGCCAACGTCGCTTCGGGTCCCTTGGTTTCCTCCGTGCTTCCCGCCATCTGAAACGGCCGCAGTCCCACTTTCAAGTTGAAGGCTTGCGGGGCGAGTTGTCGGATATTGCGTGGGGTATAAAGTTGGGCCTTCTGGGGTAGAATGCATCAAGCTCGAAACACAAACAATGTTCTTCAAAGCCCCTTCACTCTGTGCTCTTGCTCTCTATGGCGTTGCTTACGTAGCAGCTCAGGTAAACGCCTCCTCCTTTCCCCCCATTCTTAGCGCTGATCGCGTCCGTGAAACTGCAGTCTATCTCCCCAGGGCGCTACACCATCAGCCCTGCCGATGTACTCAACCCCGCGGTTGATGCTCTGGTTCGTAACCAAGGTTCTGGCCAGACCTTGGTCCTCCCTGGAGGTGCTCAGATTCCTGTGGTCTCAGGCAGCGATCAGGTACATTCCTTTTTCTCCGCGCCACCTCTGCTCATCAAATGCAGTGGGACGTTGCCGCCGGCCAACGTGGAGGTGTTACCATACAAAACGTCGCATTTGGCACTTTCCTGAAGGTCGATGCAAATAACGTTCGTAATACCCATTATGCTACCACTCATACTCTCTGCTAAACTTGCCCCAGGCCGGGACGCCTGTAACGACAGCTGAGAGCCAAGACGAGGCGACCTCGTTCGAGATCACAGCTGTTGGCCAGAACCAAGTCCATGTAAGCTTCATTTATTCCTCCGTTTTGACGACACTAATAAAGCAAACCACAGGTCAGCGTGGTTGGCCAAAACCTTCTGTGGTCCGTATCAACTTTCGAGCCACCAGTATTCCCGCCCTTGGACGGCGAGGTAAGCACGGACTGGACGTTGTGTGCAACCAAACCAAGCTGAGATGATCACCTGCAGATTTCCATCCAACCACTGGCAGCCAGCGGTAGTACTGAGGAGGTGCAGGTCTGGCAATTCCGAGTCATCGAAGCTTGAGATAACATCCGAGTCGGACAATCGATAAACACTGGATTGACCTCCATAACAAATATGAGTACCCTAGCCCATCGAAACTCTTGAATTAGCCGCTTCCTCCGTTTCCGTTTGTTAGTGTCCTTTCCTTCCCTCTGCGGTTGTGTGTGCACTGTTACCAACACTCGTGCGCCTCGTTTGCGCACTTTTGAAGTGAATCAAATTCTCCCCTACTCCCGTCACTGGCACCATGCTGGGAAAATCGGAGGATCGACTCGGACTGACCTTGACTACGGAAAGATGAGCGCTGAGCACCGGGGTCCATGCACGCCGCCTGAACCGATGGCATAGCATAACTTCCGTTAAGTAGGATTGAGAATGCCGTCGGGTTTGCGTAATGTCCCGCTCTGGCACTCTTATTCGTCGGGCTCAGCGATAACATACACCTCCAGGACGCGAGGTTTTCAACGCGATGTCCCGCAAGGTGGTGTCCAAGTGATATTCAACCATTCTATGCCACATTTATATGTTGACAGAAATGATTGTCCCCGCCCATGCGCGGGGGGGCAGAGAGTGAGAATCTTAACAGGACAGTTCCGCGATAGAATCCAGGAACAACTTCGTAAGTGTAATCCACCAGTAGCCATGACATCGACAGTGGTATTCAAATCAAACATCATCTCAGGCTCCGGCCCCCAGGCTTCAAACTTTGGTCTAAAAGAAAGAAAACTTGAAGAAATATTTTGCCATTTTAATTTGGGGCTCAAAAACGCGTAAATCGGGAGAAGCCTTATCGCTGGTCCTGTCCTGCGCGGTTGCAGCGGGGAGGCAGAGGAGTGACGAGACGCCGCGACCACGTGTTAATGATCATCTTGGCAAAAAAAACTTCCGTACTTCCATCATTCGAGAGGCCCTCGACTCAATCATTCGCACATTATTGGACAATGTCCGTGATGCCAGGCCTTTGCTTTGCTGTGGTTCCCTAAAGACTGAAGAATAAACCTATACTTCTGACGTAGGAACCTAGTAGGCTTGCGGAATGTATTCTAATTGAAGGGAACCTAGCAGCCATCAATGGAACAGCAAACTTCAATGGCCAATCGTATGCAAATTAAAATTTCCCGCGACAGAGAACTCCTTGAAACAAGATAACTACTGCAATCGTGCAATTGGGGAAGTGCGGAAGGAGTAGCATTGGTCAGTAACCATCATCTTGTAGTTAAGAACAACACCAGTACCATATGCGCCGCCACAGGACCCAGATGCTTCTGTTCGGCATCTCATCCACTGATCCCAAAGCTTTTCCCGTCTCTGCCTATCACTATCGCTGGGCCTGCAGAGTCCGTGCAATATTGTATCAGCCGTGGACCAGGCGATATGCGCATAGAACTACCGCTCTTTGTGGAACGGTACTAGCACTCTGGAGTACCAAACGACCACCTAAACTCATGATCCGTGCTGGTAGGCTGCTCATCTTTCTAGCGGGGTATCGTATTGGCCGAGCCCGTCTCAGTAAGGCGCCCTCAACCCATATCGGTGCCCTCCGTTTTCGTAATTCATGCCCAGAGGTAGATGACTGATACAATAATTTATTACTAGAAGTGCTATTCGAGGATTTTGCTGTGGTAATTGGGAGCGCGTGCCACCCCACTGGAAGATTTCGTTGAATGATCACTTCCCCGAGCGTCCTGATGTGTGCATATACTCATTTCTCCCACTCCACTTGGTGCATTCCCCACTCATCAAGCCCGCCCCCTCTGAGGGTGTGGGGATTAATGGCCGTGGCCAAGATGTCTCACTCCATCAACGTCGCTTTGTGCTCTTTGATTTCTTCCGTGATTTCCGCCACCCAGAACGGCCCGGGCTGCGGGCCCGATTTCAAGCTGAGGGCTTAGTACGAGTTGTGAAATATTGTGACAGTCGGCTGGGGTATAAAGGTAGACCTTCCAAAGTGAAATGCATCAAGCTCGAAATACAAGCCATGTTCTTCAAAGCCCTCTCACTCTGTGCTCTCGCTCTCGCTGGTGTTGCTTGTGCGGCAGCTCAGGTAGGATACCCCTACTTTTCCCCGGTCCCCCCGGCGCTGACCATGTCCACGAAACTGTAGGACATCTCCCCAGGCCGCTACATCATGAGCTCTAGCTTCCAAAACAACCAAAATGCCCAGCTTCGCGGTCCCGGCCAGAATTTAATCATTCCTGGCGGCGCTCCAACTCCTATGATCCCAGGCCGTGATCAGGTAAATTTCGTCCCCCTTTGCTACTCTCTGCTCATCGAATCATCGAATGCAGTGGGACCTCGCCCCCGGCCAAAGTGGAGGTTTCACCATGCAAAACGTCGCATTCGGCAGCTTTTTGAAGGTCGATTCAAATGATGTTTGTGGTTCACGCTACGCTGCCGCTTGTATACCGCCCTAACTACCCCAGCCCGGGACGCCTGTGACATCTGGGACGCAGGACCAGGCGACTTCATTCGCTATCACGTCTGCTGGCTCAGGCCAATTCCATGTATGTCACACATATTCTCCTGCCTCAATGAGGCTAATGGAGCATATGCGAAGGTTAACGTAGTTGCCCAAGACCATCTATTGACTGTAGTTCGTCCGGTTATTAAACCTCTCCCAATCCCGGACACCCGAGTAAGCACGACCTAGATGCTGTGTGCAACCAAACCAGGCTGATATTGTTACCCCCAGGTTCTCATCGAATCAGCCAACGGTGGGCCGGAGCAGCTTTGGCAGTTCACCAGAATTTGATCGGGCCCCGCCCGATAAACACTGGATGGGCCTCTGTATCAAATCAGGGCTAGGTTCCTAATTGAGATTCCCGAATTCCTCTGTTTTCCATTTGTGTGTTTATTCTTCCCCTTTGCGAGCATGTGCGCACTGTTATTCGTGTGCCTGTTCGTATACTCCGAATTGAATTAGATTCCCCACTTCTGCTACTGACATCATCTCGGCCTGGGGTGAATTTAGCAAATAATATATGAGTGCCAGTTCGTAATGCCCGCTATGCTACCAGTGGTAGCACAGTGGGCACCACGAATGTTATTTGAATCAACTTACAGGAAAGCGCCAAATGCGACGTTTTGCATGGTAACACCTCCGCCTTGGCCAGCGGCGGCTTCCCACTGCATTTGACGAGCGGAGGGGCGGCATGGAGGAAAGGGGACTCGCCTGATCGCCGTCCGAGACCACAGGAATCTGAGCACCTCCCAGGGAGAACCAAGGTCTGGCCAGAATCTTGGTTCCGAACCGGAGCGTCATGCATTGGTCTCGACTCGGAGTTGCGCTCGGTTTTCTAGAAAATTATAAGCTTAAAGTAACGTACCGAGCGAATGTAAATTAATTCATACCACTGAGAAGCAAATTTGAGGGAGATGGCCCAGGGAAAACCCATTCGGCGCTGATCAACATCACACTGCGCCAATCTGCGTTGGTCCGCTTGTCTCCGAGCACCCCTTCAACCTCCGAACATCGCTGAATGTTTGCCCCGATGCAGATCCTGTTCTGCCTATATCTGCCATGAGTTGCAGCGCAAAAATGTTACTCCAGATTGCGTCTGCTCTACCATGCTGGGAACATCAGAGAATCGACTCGGACTGACCCCGACTACCGAAAGACGAGCACCGGGGTCCATTCACGCCGCCTTGACCAACAGTACGACATAATTTCCGTTTAATAGGATTGAGAATGTGGTCAGGTTTGCATAACCTCCCGCTCTGGCACTCACAAACAAGTTGTTTGTCGGGCTCAGCGATAACATACACCCCTGGAAGTGAGATGTTCAACGGTGTCGCGCGATGCGGTGCCCGAGTGATATTCCTTTCTACGTTGCATCGCCGATAGAAATGATTGTTCCCGCGGGGTGGCGGAGAGTGGGAATCTCACCAGGACGATAAAGTCCAGGAGCAACGGCGTAAGTGTAATCCACCAAAACACCATCTCGTAGTCATGACATCAACAGTGATATTCAAATCACACATCATCTCCGGCCCCCAGGCTTCAAGCTTTAGTCTAAAAAAGAGAAAACTTGAACAAGGATTTTGCCATTTTGGGACTCAAAAACGCGCGAATTGAGAGAAGCCTTATCGCTGGTACCGGTCCTGTTTTGCGTCACCGTGGTTGCGGAGATGTCGTGGCCACGTGCCATCAACGTGCTATCCTGGCAAAAACATGACCTTCCGTAGTATACTTAATCATTCGAGTCGAATATACAGCCGTGCCCGTAAATATTGCATGTGGAGCACCGGAGATAAGAGCTCCACCAATGCAGCATTGCCAAAATTGGAGCGATGCGGGGCCACACCATAAGAATATAACCGACTGGTATGCTGGTCGAGATTAATATTTTGTAGTTCTTTCTTGTGTTTTTTGCAACAGGAATGATCAGATACCATAGCCAATTGATACTATGGATTTAGAATGGATAATCTGGTGCAAAAGCAACTGTGATTCATACTACAGTAGACTACAATAGTCTGGCGGCGGAGGGATGACGTCAACCGCTGTAATCGTATCCAAAATTTTGAGATCTTATCTCTGTGCTCCACATGCAATATTTACGGGCACGGCTGTAGGACCTCGACTTAATCATTCTCACGTCATTGGACAATGTCTGTGATGCCAGGCCTTTTCTGTAATTCCCCAAAGACTGAGAGGTAAACCTATAGTTCTGACGTAGGAACCTAGATTTGCAGTGGCATGGTATAATTTCCGTTTAGTAGGATTGAGAATGCCATCGGGTTTGCGTCATGTCCCGCTCTAGCACTCTTGTTCGTCGAAGTGACGAGATGCCGCGACCATGTGCTATCTTGGCAAAACATTAACTTCCGTACTTCCATCATTCGAGTTGAATATAGAACCTCAACTCAATCATCCACACTTCATTGGATGATATCCACCATGCCAAGCCTTCGCTATGGTTCCTAAAGATTGAAGCATAAGGCGATGCTTTGGACGTAGGAACCTAGGTTTGCGGAATGCATTCTGATTGAAGGGACCCCAACGGCCACCATTGGAGCAGATTTCAATGACCAACCGTATGCAAATTAAAATTTCCCGCGACACGGAGAGCTCCTTGAAACAAGATAATCATTACAATCGTGCAATTGGGGAAGTGCGGAAGGAGTAGCATTGGTCAGTGACAATCATCTTGTAGTAAGGACCAACACCAGTACCATACGCGCCGCCACGGGACCCAGATGCTTCCGTTTGGCATCTCACCCACTGATCCTGATAGTTTTCTCCATCTCTGCCTATCATTATCGCTGCGCCTGCAGAGTCCGTGCGATGTATCAGCCATGGACCAGGCGATATGCACATAGAGCTACCACCGCTCTTGCCATTTGTGGAACGGTACTAGCACTCTCGAGTACTAAACGACCACCTAAATTCATGATCCGTGTTGGTGACAGCTCATCTTTCTAGCGGGGTATCGTATTGGCCGAGCCCGTCTCAACAAAGCGCCCTCAACCCATATCGGTGCCCTCCGTTTTGACAATCCATGCCCGGAGGTAGATGACTGATACAATAATTTATTACTAGAAGTGCCATTCGGGGATTTTTCTATGGTAATTGGGAGCGCGTGCCACCCCACTGGAAGATTCCATTGAATAATCACTTCCCCGAGCGTCCTTATGTGTGCATATCCGCATTTCTCCCACTCCACTTGGTGCATTCCCCACTCATCAAGCCCGCCCCCTCTGAGGGTGCGGGATTGATGGCCGTGGCCAAGATGTCTCACTCCATCAACGTCGCTTTGTGCTCTTTGATTTCTTCCGTACTTTCCGTCATCCAGAGCGGCCCGGGCTACGGGCCCGATTTCAAGTTGAGGGCTTACAGTACGAGTTGTCGGGTGTTGTGACAATTGACTGGGGTATAAAGGTAGGCCTCCCAAGGTGGAATGCATCAAGCTCGAAATACAAGCCATGTTCTCTAAAGCCCTCTCACTCTGTGCTCTCGTTCTCTCTGGTGTTGGTTGCGCAGCAGCCCAGGTAGGATACCCCTACTTTCCTTCGGCTTCCTGGCGCTGACCATATCCACGAAACTGTAGGGCATCTCCCCAGGCCGCTACACCATGCACACTAGCGTCCAAAACAACCAAAATGTCGAGCTCCGCGGTCCCGGCAAGAATTTAATCGCTCCTGGTGGCGCTCCGACTCTTATGGTCCCAAGCAGTGATCAGGTACATTTCGTTTCTCTCTGTTACTCTCCGCTCATCGAATCATCGAATGCAGTGGGATCTCGCCCCTGGCCAAAGTGGGGGTTTCACCATGCAAAACGTCGCATTCGGCAGCTTTTTGAAGGTCGATTCAAATGATGTTTGTGGTTCACGCTACGCTGCTGCTTGTATACCGCCCTAATTTACCCCAGCCCGGGACGCCTGTGACAAGTGGGACGCAGGACCAGGCGACTTCATTCGCTGTCACATCTGCTGGCTCGGGCCAATTCCATGTAAGTCACACGTATTCTTCCGCCTCAATAGTGCTAATGGAACATATGCGCCGGGCCAGGTTAATGTGGTTGCCCAAGACCTTCTGTGGGCCCTTGGTCCGATTACTAGGCCCATCCCAGTCCCGGACTCCCCAGTAAGCACGACCTAGATGCTGTGTACAACAAAACCAGGCTGATTACGGTTACCCCCAGGTTGTCGTCCAGCCAGCCAACGGTGGGCAGGGGCAGCTTTGGCAGTTCACCAGAATTTGATCGGGCCCTGCTTGATAAACACTGGATTAGTCTCTGTAGCAAACAAGGGCTAGGTTCCTAATTGAGATTCTTGAATTCCTGTTCTCCGTTTGTTAGTGTTCATTCTTCCCCTTTGCGAGCATGTGCGCACTGTTATTCGTGTGCCTGTTCGTATACTCCGAATTGAATTAGATTCCCCACTTCTGCTACTGACATCATCTCGGCCTAGGGTGAATTTACCAAATAGTATATGAGTGCAGTTTGTAATGCCCGCTACGCCACCAGTGGTAGCACAGTGGGCACTACGAACGTTATTTGAATCAACTTTCAGGAAAGCGCCGAATGCGGCGTTTTGCATGGTAACACCTCCGCCTTGACCGGCGGTGGCTTCCCACTGCATTGGACGAGCGGAGGGGCGGCACGGAGGAAAGGGGATTTGCCTGATCGTTGCCTGAGACCGCAAGAATCTGAGCACCTCCAGGGAGAACCAAGGTCTGGCCGGAACCTTGGTTCTGAACCGGGACATCATGCATTGGTCTCGACTCAGAGTTGCGCTCGGTTTCTAGAAAATTATAAGCTTAAAGTAGCGTACGGAGCGAGTGAAAATCAATCCGTACCACTGAGAAACAGGTTTGGGGGGGACGGCCCGGGGAAAGCCCGCTCGGCGTTGATCAGCATCACACTGCGCCAATCTGCGTTGGTCCACTTATCTCCGAATACCCCTTCAACCTCCGAATATCGCTGAAATTCCCCAATATTTTCCCCGATGCAGATCCTGTTCAGCTATATATATCTGCCATGAACTACAACGAGAGATGGCATGGCGGGTTCTTCACGCGTTCAATAAATTCACAGTCGCGTTGAAAGGAGACGGCAAGGCATGCCATAGTCGGATGAGTGTGTGCGCGTAGCCTTAGATTGGGACTGCACCTCTCTGCTATCATGCCAGTGTGGCGCTGTTCTCAGCGGTTCTGCATAGATTTATGTAGGACTGGTTCGGGTGACATTATGACTGACAAGGGGGAATTAGTTGTAGGCACGTGACTGACAAATGGAGCACCACAATGTAACGAAAAAGTTTGGCGGGCTGAGGCTCGTCGGGATTACTGTTATAGCACATTTTCCATTTCAACCTAGGATTGAGAAACGCGGTCGGGCTTGCACAACATCCCGCTCTGGCACTCCTGTCCACTTCGTTTCTTCGCCACATCTTTGGCAGAAATGATTGCCCTGATCGCAGAAATGTCAGGATTGGGGTAGGAGGGCGGAGAGGGGATGGTGACGCATCGGTCGAGTGTGTCGGTGACCTTGCCCGGTATATATTCGAGGATGATCAAGAGTCTCCAGGAGTCAGGCAAAATTTGATGTGATTTCTGTATTATGGAGACGAGGAATGCGCGGGTAGAGGTGCGGAGCATGTTGTGGTCCTCCTTCTCCAGGACCTCCTCGTCGAGCCCCAGCTTTGTTGTGATGTGTTGATAGTACCGACTATGGCCGTGTTGTGTTGTGTTGGTACCCGGCTATGAGGCTGACCCAAATCCCTGCTCCCTAGATGTTATACACAGCCAAATTTTGGCTGTTGGGCAAATTAAAAGGACGGCTCCGGACTCGTAACCCACCAGTAATAGAATCAGCCCCGCCATCTCACCACCAGCCAATTTTTGTGTGTGAAAAAATTTAATCAGTATTCACTGACTCTTCTCAAAGCCTGTAACAGCGACCCAATAACGGATTCACCAGATTTTTTGCAGTGAGAGATCACCAGTCATCGGTGAATTGGCTTGCGATTGTTTATCTACTAAATTAAAAATGCTAGGTTGGGGAAACTTCCAGGATCACTAGCGACTATCAAGCCGGGCTTTGAATGCGATGTCTCATTTTGTGTTGAAGAAGCTTCGCTGCTATCTCCAGGCCTCTCAAAATAACTCGGGACACCTGACAGGTGCAGTGCTAAAAGCTTGGGAAATTTCTTGTCCAAGATTACCAAGCCAAGTTTCGATTCTGAAGTCCCTTGTGCTGTGGAAGCCTTTCATCGGTGTCTCTAGACCTCTTGAAATAACCCAAGCCACCTGACGGGACGGTGCAAAAACAGCGCCGAAGGTTCTCATAGTTTTATATCCCCACTGCGCCTTGTCGTCTTCGCGTCGGGGTGGTGGACTAGCGTGAAGCGGGTGTATATCCCTTCCAAGTAGTGTAACGATATTCTCTCTAACATCCCAGATTTCCACTTGTGGCTGCCAGGCCGCGGGTCAGCGTTCCCACCGCGGTATACTGTTTATTTTTTCGATCTACTTCTCAGGCAATAGTCGCTTCCGCTTCGTCCAAAACTGGCCGACCTGTGACGATATGTCTTACTTGGACCATACCACCAGCTTTGTTTAACATCCCCCCTAACCCCACTGCTCCATCCGCATGCCGCTGTCTTGATCGTGGGAGTTTCAGCACTATCAATTAAAAGCGAAACTCCAGGTAGGCACTATAAAGCGAAGCGCTAAATGTTGCGATAATTAAGACGCAATGCTTCGCTCTTCTCTCACGTTGCTTACCGCGCTCCAGTTCCTCGCCCATGCTGTCTCCGCAAACCCTGTGGTGATCCGCAATTCCCCGGTCACTCTCCCGCTTTCCAGGCGTCTTAATTTGACGAGCGTGCACAATTTGCTGCGCCATGATCAAGCCAGAGCCAGAGGCCTCCGCGCGCGTGTGGGAGCAGACTTAACCCAGGGTCGAAGTTGAACATTGACGCCGTGATCAATGAGCCAGTCGATAATCAGGCTATCACGTATATCGCGTCTGTTGGTGTTGGTTCCCCTGCAGTGACATGTACGTATATTGGGATGTATTGATAATCCCATCTTATTCGTATAAATTGACCAGATAAGCTCTTGGTCGACACGGAAGGTGATTGAGCTTTCGGAACGAAAAATACCAATTGACGTGGGATTTAGCTCCAACACGTGGGTTGGAGCAGGCAGAACCTATGTAAGGACATCGACAGCGTTCAAACAACCAACCAGGTGGTCAGTCTTTTCCACTCACTTCGACGGCGTCTCAAGTGATCAATGTTCTAGTCGGTCACTTATGGATCTGGCTCATTCTCCGGTAAGAGCCAATGATTTTTTCGTTGGAAAACCCTTCACTATGGGCTGAAGGTACCGAATTCACCGACACCGTTACCATCGCACCGGGGCTGGTCATCCCGGACCAGTCCATCGGAGTTGCATCCACAGTGAATGAACAATTGTCTACTTGTTACCGCAAGTTGTTAACCTGTTTCGTCAGTCCGTCGGATTCGATGGAACAGATGGCATCTTAGGGTAAGAACACGCAGTCCACATTCGCACATGCTGCTAGCAGGGTTTCATTGTAGAATTGGCCCGGTTGATCTCACAACTGGTGTGTGGTATTGAATTATTCTGTACGATATCAAATTACGAACATACCCACATAGGCACATTATCACCTGCCAATGGTACCGAAGTCCCGACCGTCACAGACACCTCGTTCAGCCGAAAATTAATTACCGCAAACGAGATTGGCATCTCCTTTGAACCCACCACGACGAGGAATAATGAACGGCGAACTCACCTGGGGTATGTGCGAACTTGCGTCACATCTCATGCCTTAATTTGTCGCAACTTAACACATCATTTGGTGGGATCGATAGCACCAAATTCACGGCACAATAGCTTTACAGTATGGTGCCATCCTGGTTTGATTCATTTATATTCACTAACCTACTAGGCCCCGCACAACTGCCTTTCCCGCCTCCGAGTTCTGGGGTGTCGACCAATCAATTAAATATGGCACTTTAACTATTCAGCCCTTGTCTGCGGTATCGTCGATACAGGTGAGCGGGCGCACTATGCTACAATAGTGTGGGTCTGAAGATTCCTTCTGCAGGCACCACCCTGGTGTTGATTGCCTCTGATGCATTTGTCCGCTACCGCACCGCGACCGGAGCCGTTCTGGATCCCGTCACTGGTTTGCTTCAAATCACTTCGGCTCAATTTGCAAACCTGCAGACTTTGTCCTTTGTTATGCCTGCTGTAGGTCGGGAAACGAATTGCATGGTGATGAGCTAATTTCGGGTCGCCCAGAAAACACTCGAGCTCACGCCAAATGCTCAACTGTGGCCGCGTGCACTCAACACTGCTATTGGCGGCGTGGCGGGCAATATTTACTTGATTATTGGGGATCTTGGCACTCCCAGTGGTGAAGGCTTCGATTTCGTCAATGGTTTCGCCCTCCTTGAGCGGTTCTATACTGTCTTCAATAGTACTAACAGGGAGGTCGGGTTTGCTACTACTTCTTTTACCACTTCCACTGTCAACTAAATACTCGGGGCTACGCACTTCGGCATTTCATGTAAATAAATCAGGCCTCCATTGATAGAGGAGCCAGAGAGACGTTCATTTTTCTCCCTGCTATCTCAAAATTGTACGAGGCGGACAGAGTCTCGTCATACAATAGGGAAAAGCCCGACACGTACACATGCTGACCGTGACTGATGCCAGTCGTTTCCACACTTGCCGAGTGGTCAACTCGTTCTAAAAAATTCACTGGCTATCACTGTCGCAAGATAAATTCTGACTCATTGGGGTTTACCCCTAGACTGCAGGGACATGAAAATAAGTGTCGTTATTTTCTCATGAGGACCGGAGAGGGAGAGAGCTACAAGACTTCTAGATTAAGTCATTGGAAAATCCGAGTACAAGAAACAAGACATAATACTGCCATTGATATTGAAACGAGAGCACCTGTCTGCCACAATGATCACGCCTTTTAGTTCTTGTGAGAAGGACCGCATGAATATAGCGGGTGCCATTCATTGGATAGGGCGAGTCGGTAACGGTCCGCAGCCATGGGCTCTGTCATGGTTTTTTGCCCTAAAATCTTGGTGTGAGGAAGCTGGAGAATAAGGGATTCTAAGATTTGTTGTGAGGGTTAGTAGCAAGGCGGAGGCAGCTCTCCTCGGTCAATTCCATGCCGGCCATCAGAGTAAGCACAGCCACACAACTCTATTGATAACGACGATGAACGAACTCCGCACACATCCACCGCTTCCGCCGCTGCTGTGGTCGGCGGTGAAGCACTCACCATCCCACGCCAACATCACCCCCGACGCCCCCCTCGACCCCCCCCCCCCCCCCCCCCCCTCATCTCCCGCATCTTGCTCCCTACAACGTCGCCCGCCTCATCGCCTGGCCTGCTCCTTCAAGATGGGGGCGAGCTCATTGTCTTCTTTGGGCTGGACGAGGAGGTCCTGGAGAAGGAACTCCACAACACGCTCCACATCTCTGCCCGCGCATTCCTCGTCTCCATACCGCAGAAGTCGAAGTCACATCAGCTTTCGCCTGACTACCGCCAGAGACTCTTGATCATTCATGGATATATACCGGGCAGGGTCACCGACACACTCGACCGGTGCGTCACCATGTTCGTGTCTTTTGTTGTATTGTTCATTTTTTCCAGACTCATTGTGCTGTACCACTCCGACTCAGTCGTTGTAGGTACTCGCAGTGATCTCAACCGGACAATTCCGCGGTAGAGTCCAGGAACAACATTAATTGCATTTCATCAAAACACCATCTCGGCGCGCGAAAGCCATGGCAGCTGTGACATCAGCAGTGGTACTTGAATCAAATATCGTCTCCGGGGCCCCGGGCTTCAAGCTTCGGTCTAACAAACGCGAAATTTAGACAAAGATTTTGCCAGTTTGGATCTCAAGAACGCGAAAATCAAGAGAAGCTTTATGTGTAGCGGGTTCTGGGCTGCGCGGTTGTGGCAGGGAGGCAAGTGACGAGATGCCACGCGCCACCTCCAAACATTAACTTCCGTCTTCCATCAATCGAGTTGATGTAACTTCAATGACCATATGCAAATTAAAAATTTCCGCGACACCCGGGGACTCGGAACTCCTTGAAACAAGATAACCATTGCAACTGTGCGATTGGGGAAGTGCGGAACGGTGAGTGACGAGCATCTTGCAGTGAGAAATAATATCAGTACCATACGCGCCGCCGCAGGACCCAAATGCTTCCGTTTGACATCTCATCCTGATAGCTTTTCCCATCTCTGTCCATCATTATCGCTGGGCCCGCAGAGTCCGTGCAATGTTGTATCAGCCGTGGACCAGGCGATATGCACATAGAACTACTGCTCTTCGTAAAGTGGTACTAGCGCTCTCAAGTACCAAACGACCACTAAACTCATGATCCGTGCCGCTCATCTCTCTAGCGGGGTGTCGTATTGGCCGACTGACAGGCCCGTCTCAGCAAAGCGCCCCAGCCTATATTGGTGGTGCCCTCTATTTTTGTAATCCATACCCGGAGGTAGATGACTGATACAATAATTTTATTTCTAGAAATGCCATTCGGAGATTTCGCTGCGGTGTTGAATTGGGTCAAGCGCGTGCCACCCCGCTGACTGGAAGATCTCGTTAAATAATCACTTCCCCGAGCGCCCTTATGTCTCCCTCCGCTTTTGATTTTCCCACTCCACTTAGTGCATCCCCCCGCCCATCAAGCCCGCCTCTTATGATGCGGGGATTGATGGCCGTGACCAAGTAGTCCCGCTCTATCAATATCGCTTTGGGCGCTTTGTTTTCTTCCGTGCTTTCCGCCATCCAGAACGGCTCGGGGCTGGGAGCCCGATTCCACGCTGGGGGCTTACGGTACGAGTTGGCAGGTATTATGGCAATCGACTGGGGTATAAAGGTAGACTTCCCAAGGCGGAGTGCATCAAGCTCGAAATACAAACCATGTTCTTCAAAGCCCTCTCACTCTGTGCTCTCGCTCTCTCTGGTGTTGCTTGCGCAGCAGCCCAGGTAGGACATCCCTACTTTCTCCTGGCTTCCCGGCGCTGACCATGTCCGTGAAACTGTAGGGCATCTCTCCAGGCCGCTACACCATCAGCTCCAGTCTCGCCTCCAAAAGCGGCCAAAATGCCCTGCTTGTTGGTCCCGGGGATAATTTAATTGTCCCTAACAAACCATTTGGCCGCATCCCGATCCCTGTGCCCGTAGGCAGAAATCAGGTAAATTTCGTCTCTCTCCACTACTCTCCGCTTATCGAATGCAGTGGGATCTCACCCCCGGCCAAAGTGGGGGTTTCATCATGCAAAACGTCGCATTCGGCAGTTTCTTGAAGGTCGATTCAAATAATGTTTGTAGTTCATGTTATGCTACCACTTTTATACCCCCCTAAACTCACCCCAGCCCGGGACACCTGTGACAAGTGGGACGCAGGACCAGGCGACCTCGTTCGCTGTCACGTCTGCTGGCTCGGGTCAATTCCATGTAAGTCACGCGTATTGTTCCGCCTCAATGGTACTAATGGGGCGTATGCGAAGGTTAATGTGGTTGCTCAAGACCGTCTATGGGCCTTACCGCCTCCTCAGGCTGGGCCTCTCCCAATTGGCACAGACACTGATTCAGTAAGCATGACTTAGATGCGGTGTGTGACCGAACCAGACTGATATGGTTACCCCCAGGTTTCCACCCAACCAGCCAACGGTGGGCAGGAGCAGCTTTGGCAGTTCACCAGAGTTTGATCAGGTGCTTAATAAACACTGGATTGGCCACTGTAGTAAACACGGGCACAGTGTGTTCCCAATTGAGATTCCTAATTGTTAGTGCTCTTTTCGTCCCTCCACGAGTGTGTGCGCACTGTTATTTGTGTACCTGTTCGTATACTCCGAATTGAATTAGATTCCCCCCACTTCTGCTACTGGCATCATGCTGGGAAGATGAACGAATCGCTTAACAAGCTTTGGTCTAAAAATGCGAGAATTTGGACAAAGATTTTGCTATTTTCAATGGGACTCAAGAACGCAAAAATCGGGAGAAGCCTTATAGCGGATTCTGCACTCATCACTGCGCGGTTGCGGCAGGGAGGTAAGTGACGAGATGCCAGTGTGCCACAAACACGTGCTCAAATTACCCGCCACTCCCGCTGCTCGGTGCTCCCAGCACATCCCAGACCTTTTCGACTCCGGCCTGGTCACGAGGGGCATGAGTACGCCCGATCGTCACCTTCATACCATCTCGTTGACATATTTATGTCAAATATAGAAGAAACATCATGCACATTGCACATTACTTATTTGTCATTATCTGGACTTATCCATAATCATCATATGGCAGGTATACTACTGATACGGCGCTATGTAACAGACCCTACAGCTAGAAGCATAGGGTGTATGTAGCAAGGGCAATGGGAATTCGGCAAGCATAGGCGTGATATGCGACGGTAGCGGAAGCGACAAGGGTGACCTGCAGTCGGTGAACGCATCACCATATGTTTGGCGTCGTTTGTCAATCCGCCTTATTGCAGCCAGTCGCGTCGACGAGTCACAGCCCACTTCCACAAGTTACCACAGTTGCTGGAGTTGCCGGCAACTCACGGGCAGCCTCCGAATATACATTCATTCTCTAGTACTCCATCATCCGAGTTGAACCTCGACTCAGTCATTCGCACATCATTGGACGATATCCACCATGCCAGGCCTCTGCTGCGGTTCCCCAAGAGACTGAAGAATAAGGCCATACTTCTGATGCAGGAACCTAGGCTTGTGGAATGCATTCTGAAGGGAACCTAACAGCCACCAATGAAACGGCAAACTTCAATGACCAGCTGTATGCAAATTAAAAATTTCCCGCGACACCTGGAGAACTCCTTGAAATGAGGTAGCCGTTGCAATTAGGGAAGTGCGGAACGAGTGGCATCGGTCAGTGATAGTCATCTTGCAGTAGGAAATAACACCGGTACCACATGCGCTGCCACGGGGCCCAGGTGGTCCCCTTTGAAATCTATCCAACATGATACATCATGAGCCATCTGATCCTAAACCCAGATGTCGTATTGGCCGAATGGCAGACCCGCCTCAACAAAGTGTCCCATATCGATGCTCTTTGCTTGCGTAATTCATGCCCGGAGGTATATGACTAATACATAGAAGTGCTATTCGGGGATTGTGTTTCGGTAACTGAGTAAACTGCACGCCACCCCGCCACTAAAAAAATTGTCAAACGATCATTTCCCCGAACATCCTTGTGTGCCACATACATTCGCTTCTGAATTCTCCCACTCCACTTGGCGCATTCTCCCACCCATCGAGCCCACCGCCTAGAGTGCGGGGACTGATGGCCGTGACGAAGGGGTCCTGCTCCGCCAACGTCGCTTTGGGTTCTTTGGGTTCCTCCGTGCTTTCCGCCATCCAGAAAGGCCCAGGCTACGAGCCCGATTTCAAGTTGAGGGCTTACAGTACGAGCTTTCTATGGCAATCGGCTGGGGTATAAAGGTAGGCCTTCCAAAGCGGAATACATCAAGCTCGAAATACAAGCAATGTTCTTCAAAGCCCTCTCCCTCTGCGCTCTCGCTCTCTCTGGTGTTGCTTGCGCAGCAGCCCAGGTAAAGTACCTTTACTTTCCCTTTGCTTCGTGATGCTGACCACATCCGCGAAACTGTAGGACATCTCCCCAGGCCGATACACCATGGGCTCTAGCATCGTCTTCGCAAGCAACCACAATGCTCAGCTTCGCGGTCCCGGCCAGAATTTGATTATCCCTGGCAGCGCTCCGATTCCTGTGATCCGAGACAGTGATATGGTACATTTCTTTTCTCTCTGCTACTCCCCGCTCATCAAATGCAGTGGGATTTCGCCCTCGGCCAAGGTGGGGGCTTCACCATACAAAATGTCGCATTCGGCAACTTCTTAAAGATCGATTCGAATGACGTCTGTGGTTCACGCTACGCTGCCACTCGTGTACCCCACTGACTTACCCCAGCCCGGAACGCTTGTGACGACTGGGACGCAGGACCAGGCGACCTCATTCGCTGTCACACCTCTTGGCTCAAGCGAATACCACGTAAGTCACATGCATTCTTCCATCTCAATGGTGCTAACGGAGGGCATGCGAAGGTTAATGTGATTGGCCAAGACCGTCTATGGGCCATACCAATTGACCAGGATGGACCTTTCCCAACCCCGGACGACCCAGTGAGCGCGACCTAGGTATGGGTGTGGAACTAACCAAGCTGATATGACCACCAGGTTTCCATCCAACCAGCCAACGGTGGGCCAGAGCAGATCTGGCGGTTCACCGTCATTTTTAAGACAACGTCGGATGCTTAACAAACACTGGATTGGCTTCTGTATTAAACATGGGCCGATGTTAGTACTATCATACATAGGAAGATTGTCGATTCGTGCACCAAGTTTTTTCAGGGCTTCGGACGATAAGGGTTTTGCACTCGTCGTTTTCGAGCTGGATTCTGTCTATTCAAAATTTATTTTTTGATAGCCCGCTTTTAGTTTTCCCCTCGGGGATCTCACACCACTCCTCGCCTCGTAAGTCTCAAGTACGTATCACGTTCAAAAGATAAGAGTTTAAAAACATCTTACGACAATTTCCAACTGTTCGCCAACTTCAGAGAGCTCTTGTTTCTCTCCCACACTGGCTGACGAACAGTGGGGTCTGTGAACGTTCGAGGTACCAGCCAGGCTAGTGCAGGACTCCCTGATTCCGCGTCTGACATTATCATCCCGTTGGAATGTAGCAAGCCAAGAATAGGGAAGCCGTAATGGGTTGAATTCGCCACTAATGAGATTAAAGAGTAAGGCCATATTTCTGGCGTAGGGACCTGGGTTTGCACTTCATACGAGATGCATCACAAAGAATGTCAAGCGGATGGGGCTATGACGCCGCGTCCTGTATCGTCGCGTCGACGTCGGCTGCTGTGCCATCTCCACCAACTCCTTTGAGGTGTGTCGGATTTAGCAGGCCAGGAAGCCTGTCACGACGGCCGAGAACCAGGGGGCAACATCGTTCGAGATCACATCTATTGGCCTGTGTCGACTTTCTAGTTGTCGCAAGATGTTGCAAGAATGATATAACACCACGTGGACGTTGTACAGATTTTGCGCAGCACGCTGTGGACCACGGCGCTGCTCCGAGCTGCTTTCTCGTTGTCCCCTGGCGCTCGCGTCCCTGCACTGTTGGTTCCTGGGACCATCGCCTCCCGCATTATATTCCGTCGTCTCATCTGTAGGCGAAGCACCACTGTTTCGCTTTGAGGCCAGTAATGGTGATGGCAGGGAGCAGCCGGGTACACCTTGGAGTGGTGATCAGGGCAAATCCGAATGGAGTGATATTCGAGCCAAAGCAACTCGCCGCCATTTGCCAACTGTTGAATTTTGAACACCAAGGCATGGGCGTCCTGACACCACGTGAGAGTGGAGGTGTGGGCGAGAGAGGCCACAAGCGAATATGTGATAGTGCATTTGGAAGAGTGTCAGTAGTGGGCGCGAGAAGGGATGAATTGCAGTACTTACCTTGTGATTGCTATCAATGACTCTTAAGCCTGTGGATCTCCCATCTTAGAATGACTGGCCGTCCGAAGACGTGGCAAGCGCAAAGCGTGCCGATCCCACCCTATGATCATGGTTCCATCAGGTAAATCGGTATACAAGCAGTCGAAGGAGGGGCCGGCGGATGTGGACTCGCTTGTCAGTTTGATTGAGGTCGCGTGGTTTAGAAACCCAAGAGTTGCTGGTGTTGCGCTGCGTTGGTTCATCGGCATCTGCAGCGGGCGGGAAAAACACCTTCGCGGTGGCTAGTGACTGCTGCATATTATGTCATGCTGTGTCATCAAACGGCGCATTTTCAAAGGCTCACTTCTCGCCTACGCTAGGCATTTACACATCAATGATAAGTATCTTGTAGTGGGGAATGACACCCGGCGGTGTACCATACGCGCGGCTATAGGGCCCAGATAATTCCATTCGACTCCTATCCAACATTATGGAACTATCGCCTGGTCCTGATAGTTTTGTCTGGCCTAGCGGTACTGGCGTTCTCGAGTACTAATGAATTCGACCTAAATACATTCACAGCAGCCCAAATGATCTGGGTTAGTAGGTCGCTCATTTTTCTAGCGAGGCGCTATATTGGCCAAATGACAAACCCGCCTCGATGGGGCATTCTCAACCCAGATCAATGCCCTCTGTTTTCGTAATTCATGCCCGAAGGTAGATGACTGATACAATGGTTTTATCACTAGAAGCGCCATCTAGAGATTTTTTGTGATAACCGGGTAAAGCACGCAAGTGCATAAGCCAACAAAGCGGTCGCAAAAGGAAAGGCCAAGGGGTTTTAAAAAGGTGTAAAGGATCCGAAAAAGGGTAAGGGTCCAAAAATCACTTGTAATTTTGCTGATGGCGGCCCCCACTCATTAAAAGATTTTGTTGAACGATCACTTCTCGAGCGTTCTTGTATGCGTACTTCGCTTCCAATTTCTCCTACTCCACTTGGTGCATTTCCCCACCCGCCAAGCCCGCCTCCTCGGCCCTGTCCCCGTACCCGGGGTGCAGGGGTGTGACCAGCAGCATCAAGGCGCTTTGGGTTCTTTGGTTTCCTCCGTGATTACTGTCATCCAGAATGGCTCGGGCAGCAGGCCTCAATTTCAAACCGAGGGCTCACGGTGCGAATCGTCAGATATTGTGACAATTGGCTGGCGTATAAAGGTAGATCTCTCAAGGTGGAATACATTAAGCTCGAAATACAAGTAATGTTCTTCAAAGTCCTCTCCCTCTGCGCTCTCACTCTCTCTGGTGTTGCTTGCGCAGCGGCCCAGGTAAGACACTTCTCCTTGCCCTTTACTTCCTTGTGCTGACCACATCCGCGAAAATGTAGGACATCTCTCCAGGCCGCTACACCATGGGCTCTAGCATCGTCTTTGCAAGCAACCGGGGTGCCCAGCTTCGCGGTCCCGGCCAGAATTTGATCATCCCTGGCAGCGCTCCGATTCCTGTGATCCGAGACAGTGATAGGGTAAATTTCTTTTCTCTTTGCCACTCCCCGCTCATCAAACGCAGTGGGATTTCGCCCCCGGCCAAGGTGGGGGTTTTATCATACAGAATGTTGCATTCGGCAATTTCTTGAAGGTCGATTCAAATGACGTCTGTGGTTCACGCTATGCTGTCACTCGTGTACCCCACTGACTTACCCCAGCCCGGAACGCTTGTGACGACTGGGACGCAGGACCAAGCGACCTCATTCGCTGTCACACCTCTTGGCTCAAGCAAATACCACGTAAGTCACATGCATTCTTCCATCCCAGTGGTGCTCACGGAGGGCACATGAAGGTCAATGTGGTTGGCCAAGACCGTCTATGGGCCATCCCAATTGACCAGGATGGACCTTTCCCAACCCCGGACGACCCAGTGAGCGCGACCTAGGTATGGGTGTGGAACTAACCAAGCTGATATGACCACCAGGTTTCCATTCAACCAGCCAACGGCAGGCCAGAGCAGATCTGGCGGTTCACCAGGCTAGGTTGAGATACTTGATAAACACTAAATTGGCCTCTGTAGCAAACATAGGCTCCGATAGCCAATTGAAATTTCCTCCGTTTCCTGTTTGTTAGTGTTCTTTGAGTATGTGCGCATCAGGCTGGTATTCATGTGTCTGTTCATATACTCCAAATTAAATTGGATTCCCTCTGCTTCTGCTACTAGCATCGACGATCATATGATTTACCGGAACACCATCTGAACGAAAGTTATAGCTATAGCAGCCGTGAAATTAACAGTGACCTAGCGGCACCATTCGCAATCATTCGAATGGGGTGTTGCCTCCGAGTCCCCATTATGTCACGCCCGGCACGCGTCATGGGCCGTTACATTGGTAGCCTCCCTCAGCTTGGGTTAGTAGCAGCTCGTTCTCGAGGTGCACCTGAGATTTGACCTTGACCCAGCATTTCTGGTGGACTCCCTGGCACCCTGAGCACGGGCAGAAGTGCATCACGGTGCTTTGGTCGCGAGGACTGTATGGCCTCCCGCAGCATGATGCAGGTTCTCTCACCAGGTTTGGGATGCCTAGAACACTGGCTCTCTCTGAGAGGAGCTGTGGAGGGCTTACCCCGATTAGCCATATCTCGCGCTTGAACGTGTAACGGCCGTAACTCCATCATTGGGGATGAATTCCTGTTGTCTGTCTCGCTCAAGTTCGCTAAGGCTGCAGTACTAAGTTCTAAGTATTTATCACTCATTGACAAAGCGTTGGGTTAAGACAAACTCACAGTGGTCCACCTGACGGCCATCTCATTGGAATGTAAAAAGTCGAGAACATCAGTAACCATCAACCTTCAGGGAAGCGCGATGTGATGAACTGAATTTAATTTTGTGGCAAATGAAATCTGGTGCCAACAATGGCTGTTGCGGGGTGGCGGCCTGGTTTCAAGCTAAGGTACGGGGGCGCGGTCGCTAGTTGCACAAATAGTGGAAACCGTGGGGTATCCTATACTGGAGGGATGGCCTCCGGTCCCTTGGCTAGGCTGGCCTGATCGACGTCTATCGTCCAGGTGATGTTGATATTGATACTGCGAGAAGAAAGATCGCTATTCGAATGGTTGAATTTCCAGCCGTTGGTTGTTGGGGGCACTGGGATCTGGTTTGACTTCCGGACCTGGCTCAGCCCCACTCGGACGTTGATCAGCATGATGGCAATCCCAGTAATGGGTGGCCAAACGGTGCTGGCGAATGAAGCTATTGCAGTCCGCGCTTCATACGAAGCGAAGAAGAAGGTGGCCCAGGAGCTAGTAAGGCAATAGTTAGAAGCTGGTTGGGTCAGACAGTGTGTAACAAACGTGTAGAGCATCGCGCTTTCGATAACCATGATTGCAGCACGCTAAGGAGGGAATTAGCAAGTCTTTGTTGAGGAAGTAAACGGATCAGGGACATACCATAATGCCATCTCCCCCAGACCCTCTGTTTCTTTGGTGAGTCCTCCATAATCGCCAAAGGATGAAACCTAGAGGTATAATAGGCTAAATGATCAAGGATGAACAGGATTGGTTGCACCAACCAGAACAATAGACATTTGTACTAGATGAATTGTCACATTCAACCAATTAAAAAAAGCGAGGATTTATTCACTGACCACAGGGTGAAGACACATGCACCAATTATCCAGCGATTAGTTGTGGCGATAAAATCTGGGGAAAGATGGGTCCTCGTTCTGATGAACTGGTAAATCAAACCAACAACAGCCACTACACGAAAGATGCATATTAATTCCCTGCCTCGGTCAGATTAAGCGATTCCGCTCACCACTCTCCCCTACTGCTGAAAAGGTAGGGAATATAGCCACAATGCGATTACGACCCCAGATGATCCACAGGCGATATATCTGCGAAATGTCAAATATTTAGCCAGGCGCCGCCTCAGAATACGAGGATACGGACAATAATGAAATCTCCAAGGGCGCCTGACAGGAACACTAACGACATCTCCGTAATGTTGGATACCGATAAAACATTTTCAATGACTTCCACAGGGTTTCTAGCTGGGCTCGCAAAGGCTTCGAATAGGCAAAATACCGTGACCGCCAAATGCTAATAGGAGTGTAAGTAAAGCAGAACACAATACTGGTTGAGGAGGATATACTGCAATGATGACCACAAAAAGCAAAATGGACATCGAGACCACTGGCGTCAGGCGAATTGACCAGCGTGCGGTCTTAAAAGGTGGTGCGTCATTTTTGCAGCCAAGGAGGTACATTGAAATGACGAAAAGAATGGACAGGATGCCACAGGTGAAGCAGTCGACTAGGGCAGCGGCGATGGCGTATGTGACCTGGGATACCATGATTGCTTCATCATTGAAAATGCAATGGTATAAGGACTTTATAACCCACTGCAATCCCTGCTCGACCAAGGGGTAAAATGATGAGCAAGTGCATTGTCTAAGAGTGGCAGAAAGGACGCACGGCAGGGACTCCCTATCTGATGGCGGAAAATCAGATTCTTCTTAGCCATACGGCGTACGCAGGTTGGCAACGAGTGAAGATCTCAACGCAGTATTGGCAGTTCTGTGATAGAGTGACGGGACAACAATAACTTGAATACAATTCATCAAAATACCATCCTGACGAAAGCCACAACAGCCGTGACGCCAACAGTGATATTTAAATCAGATATCATCTCCGGGAGGCCCCTGATCTCGTACCCAGATGTTAGGAGCTTCCCGGCGGACTCTGAAACGCGGAGTTGAATTTTCGTGCAGAAGAGCTCCTATAACATCTGGTGCAATTCAGTCGAGAACACTGCGCTCGGTGACACTGTCACAGCCGTCACAGCCGCGAGATGGGAGTACCACATCGACGAGATGCACACCGTGGTATATGAGGAGACCATATATTTCCTTGCCCCGCACACAAAATGGGCAGGAATTTTATTTCTGACTGCAATTGATAAAATGCCTCATTTTTAGGAGGTAATGTCGGGCGGTAAGTAGTCTGATTTCATGCAGCCCACTATACTAGTCTTCTCCAAGTCCAGCCATCCAAGTAACCTCAACTAGGGCCTACTAAGCTAATCTTTACTAATTTTTATTATGAGAGGGGTTTTCAGCAACCGAGGACTACATTATGGTAAGAAAATATCAGAATACGAGTGATTCCAAGGCAACATTACTGGGTGTGACATCGAGCGCAGTGTTTACGGCTCAAATGCACCAGACGTTGTATAGGAGTCTCGTTCAGAAATTTGACTCTCAGATTTCGATCTCAGCCGGAACGCTCCGCCTATACAACGGATGGGGATGAGACTAGGAGGCCCCTGTGAGCTCCCCTATAGGTCCGGCCGAAAAAAGCTCTAAAAATGGCCCCGAAAACCCAATGTTTTCAGCCCCAAAACCCCAATATTGGTCAAGGTTGTACTGCATGTGACGTAAAACATACGGAAAAAAGCATATATTTGCGCGAAAAAAATTGCGCGGACCGGCCGACAAACACTTGGAAGTGAGCATTTTTCAGGAGGTAGGTTTATGAGGCCATTTGACCTGAATTCTAGCAACATAATTCAAAAAAAATCCGCTCCCGCCCCAAGTACAGGAGACTTCTCCTCAACGATGTTTTGTCGCCTGATGTCCCAATTTGGGCCCTCGAAACCCCAATATGGGCCAAGGGTTGGCCGAAATTTGGCATCAAAAACCCCATTCCGGTCAAGGAAAATGCTATTTTTGGGGTCTCAAAACCCCAATTTCCGGCCGGACCTATAGGGGAGCTCACAGGGGCCTTCTCCGGGCCCTTACATCAGCAAAGTGACAAATATCTTATTTGGTCTTATACAAGACATAAGACCAAATAAGACCCAAGATTTTTCGTCTTATATAAGGCATGTACCTTTTCTTATACAAGACTGCTGATCTTACCCAAGACAAGGCGTCTTATTTAAGACACCTTGTCTTGGGTAAGATCAGCGGTCTTATTCAAGATCATTAAGACCATAAGATATTCTGTCTTATTATTGCTTTGATCCAAGATATGTCTTATTCAAGACCAATAAGATGACTATAAGCCATTCCATAAGACAGCATATCTTGACAGTCTTGTACAGGTCTATTTAAGATCTTTCAATAGCAGATGGTTTTCGATTTCAAATAATTATATTGGGCTCTATTCACTCTACTACAAATAACCTAAACTAGCATGCGCGACGAGTGGATATAGTGAATAATGCTAGGATGCACGCGCGCGGCGCGAGCACGGGTTGCGCATGCATCCCCAGCCTTTCTGGCATCGCACATAGTCGTCTTACTTACACCCCCAGCGGTCGTTGTCGTTTCGTCTGCCCAACATTGCCCTGTTGACCCCGTCAACACCCATTATTAGCGACCGCGATGTACGCACCTACTGAGCCACCCCACGTAGTCACTACCACCCTCCGCAATTGGCATTCCACCGCCGTTCCCTGTGGTTATCATCCCATCACCTTCCCCCGTGATCATCATCTTGCTGTTGTCCTCCATGGTCGCCGTCTCGCTGTTGTCGCCCGTGGTCGTCATCTGGTTGTTGTCGTCTGTGGACGTCGCCCTCCCTGGTCGTCGTCTTACTGTCGTCACCCGTGGTGTCGTCTGTCCCCCGTGGTCGTCATCTTGCTGTCGTCCTTGGGGGTGATGATCACCCTGCCGTGCTTGAGTGTTACACTCAGCGGCCGTTGTTTTGTTACCCCTCGCAGTCATCGTTAGCAATTGTTATAGAACACAATAGGGCCAGAGCACTTACTTTGGGTGTAGATGTTAGAGGCACGTCGCCGCCACCGTCGTTCCCTGAGCCGCGCGGTTGAGTACTCAAATAAAATAATAAAGAGACGAAATAGTTACTTACTTGTGAGTATGGGTCTCGATGACCGCAAGTTTCGTCGTTAATGGGTGTAAGGACACGCTAAAACAACCAAAAGGCTGTGCGGTCTCTCAAGTAGATATCAAGGCGATGAGGAATGAATGAAGATGTTTGACTTAAGTCCCACTTGTTATAGCAGAAACCAAAGAGAATCAAGTTAAGAGACGAACATACAAACAATGAAACTATATACTAATCCTAAGAGCCCGTGAATATAATATGTACAAACAACATGTGTACTACATGATGCAAAACCGCGGTTTGGCTTACATAAGCAGTCACGTGATGTTGATAAGATAACTACAGAGATAAGATGAGATAACCTATAGATAAGAGATTAGATAAGATGAAAAAGAGTTGGAAAAAGAAAAGAAAAAGACAAGTCCTGACAATGGGTGACCGCTCACCAAGACGGGCGGCTATGGGAGGCGGAGGGAGTAGTGGGGGGAAGGGAACAATGAAGATGGTGATGCGCTCGCCGTGAGAGAGAGTGCAAGTGCACAAAAACCAAACACGACGAGTTGATGGGGCTGACTGGGATACAGTCCCGGTAACGAGTTCTGAAATGGGGTGATTAGAGATACCAACTTCAAAGGAGTGTGAACGAGCGCTTAGCGGCGACTAGCGCGATGTGAGACTAGCGAGTGCGCTAGTGGTAACGTGAGGGAGACGAGAGCGAGCGAGGACGCTCCGCGACGGGCGGAGGAAACGACGGTGACGGTAATAACGTGCGCACGGGCACAACGAACGAGATGCGCAACGGGCACGACGGTGAGAACGATGAGAACGAGCGAGTGAGTGTGACGGGCACAATGACGAAGACAGATAGAGAACGACGGAAGAGAGCTAATGGGGCTCAACTTAGAGATGAGAGGGAGAACGTGAAATGTGAGCTCGGCGGGAACTTGTTATTCTGGGTACCTAAGACAAGCTTTATATACTACTGGGACGGTGGCTAAGGGGGCGCGGCGTATGATGAGTGCTACCTACGAGAGAGAATGAGAAACTACAAGTCCTACGGGCGCCCGTGCTATGCTTCAATTGGTATCGCATGAAACGTCCTCTCGTCCAATCCGCGACTGCGATCGGTGTCCTGAAGGGTCGGTCTGCGTGGATCTAAAGGCGAATCTCGGATCGGAGTGCGTGCGTTCCCAGGTGTGCCTGCTGGGACCTTGGGCGCTCAACGGATGGCCTGCGTTGCCCGTGCGCGGGTTCGGTTGGTTGACCGGGACGTCTTGGCCTCGCGTTCGGAGTCTTGATTTAATAGGCTGATCCTGAGCATCAGGGCGTCGCCGGGTGCGAGCCATCGGGCTGTGTCTCGGGGCGATATTGTACGGGCGTGTTGTAGGCGCGGCTCGGTTACTGGAGAGGGTCCAGTTCGTGGTTCGATCAGTTGATGACGCGTTCCTAAGCTGGTTCGGAGTTGGCTCTGTGTGTGTGTACTTGGTGCGGGCCTGGGGAGGCGTATGCGTTGATGCTGGGCGCCGCGCTAGAGGCCGCGGGGTCGTGGGAAGCTGTAACGCTAGCGCGCGCTTGTGGTAGAGTCCTCGTGGGCGTCCGCGCTAGTTCTAGAGTCTGATGGTCTGTCCGTTCTGCTAGGTGGGCACGTGGGTCCAGTGACACGCGGTGCTTATCAACGGATAGGTGAACCAGTGGCTGGTGAGTGACGTGGCCTGGTTTCAAGCGGAGTTTGAACGAACTTGCAAGAATTTTCATTCAAACTGCCACTCCACAAACATTCGGTTTTCATTTTCGCCGCGGACCATGCGCCTGGCGCACAGCGCGCGGCCTCATACTAGGTAAGTATTTGTCTCATTCGTGTTATTAAGCCTTTACTCATGTCCTGCCTCAAGCCCTACACCGGCAAAGCCTCCACTGGCAAGGGATGGGAGTGCCAGATACCCAGGATATGTGGTGAGCGGCCGATTTCACTTGTTCGCGTCGTCCCTCAACTGTAGCCCACAACCGCAGTTCACCACATGACAGGAGCCCTCCGGGACATGGTGAGTACCAATTTTCGTTGTTTTTACATCGTTTCTCATCACAGCAGTGGATCCACAGGTTGCACGGCGGACTCCCCAGTCCATGCGACCGTGCATTCCACGGGCCGCGCACGTCCGCGCCTTCCGCTAGCCACACACGCAACCACGCCCACTTCCCCACCAACGACCCACTCACAGCACCCGCCAGCCACGCATGGTGACCGTACCTATCCTCCCGGTCAACGATCACAGGTAATTACAACTGCTACACCAACTGACTACACATAGCAGACGCGGTCGTTGCTGCACTCGAGAATGCATACCGTGCATGGAGTGTACTAACACTCCACTGATATATTACAATACAGTATACCATGAATCATACAAATGCAATTGAATGTACTGTTAGTAGTGTATTAGTAGTGTATTTACTGCCAATATAATCAATTTAGAAACCCATTCTTTGGTTGAATCTTATGAGCCAACTTGGGACTTAGTACATACCTTGGGCCTTAGAACTGAGCTTTGGGCTTGGGCTGCTTGGACTTAGGGCTTGGACTTGGTGCTTAAGGTTGGGTCTTAGAGCTTGGACTTGGGTCTTTGAGCTTGGGACTTGGGGC
>JADNYI010000780.1:0-14495 GCA_015501065.1 Infundibulicybe gibba
CTGTCCCTCGTACCGTGAAAAACTTTATTGGAATTGAGGAGGGCGCGCGGACGGTGGAGATAGCATTGCCAGCGTAAATCGGGCGCGTGAAGGTTGTGCTGTTATTTGACGGATCGTGCTTGACAGAGGTGATGTCAGAGAGGGCAGGTACGTCGAGCCTCGCCGCAACACGAGGAAGTAATGATTTTGCCGAAGAGGACGTTGAGGAAACAACATGAGTGAATGGGGAAGAGTCAGAAAGCAGCTTTTCCAGAAGAGGAGAGAGAATTTCCGGGAGGGGTTCGGAGTAGTGCGGTGATGTAGACTGTAGCACCGATGTCAAGCCCTTTAGTCTGAGTGGGAACCAATTAAGCCAATAGAAATTAGATTGGTGGAGATGAATTACTTTTTGGCTTTGTCTACAACTGCTGGAACATGGTCAGGTCCTCCAACAACAAGACCCGTTACCTGACCACCCAGTTGTTCAGCAGCGGTCAAAGCAGAAAGAGACCCGGAATCAATAATGCCTTCACGATGTTCCAGGAGGACCAGTGCATGTGGAGATGAAGCGGTGGCATAGTTGCGCGAAAAGGCCCTACAGCAGCCCACCGCTCGTGTTCGGAACATACTTGGGTTATGTACGATGCCAAAGCCCCAATTCTCGCTAAAGTTATCTGCATCCGATATTTCCCACGCCACATCACCCGCCTCCCGGGATATCGGTGCTCCGGGCACTCGGGTCCATGATGTCTGTGTCTATCGCCGTTACGGGTAACTGCCTAAGGGTGTCCGTGTGGAATAACCCATAAGCCCAGCAGACTCGACTCATCAACGTAACCATGTCTTTCCAGAACCTCATATCAGGATCGGAATGTGCTGTACCTTTCAATCCGCTTTCTCAAGTTCTCAAGCATACCGAAGGAGATCGGAGTCTGCAACAGGTGGGTATACATTTCTATAGGTCACCAACAGATGGTCATATTGGTGAATGCGCCTAGGATAGAGTTGCGGGCCCATCGTCTTCGCGTGTAAGCAACAGCCTCCAGCCGTAAAGCTTATTCATAACGGTGAACTTGGTTGCAGCTCCACCAACTTCCTGGTATTTCCTCAAACGCCGCCAACGAGCACGATGTTGCCCTCGCACGACAATTTTTCGAGGCTACCCCACAAGGATATGTCCCAAATATTCATGCTCAGATGTCGCATCCGGCTGAATTTGCTCGCATGGAACCAAATTCCAGGCCAGAGGCCAAGAACGAATCCTGGGTAATGGAGCAACATGAATCTAGGACTCAAGCTGCTTGGGCGACTGAATTCGGCGCCTCTGGCCAGCCTCAAAACTTCAACCCAATGCAGGAAGCAGGTCCCAGGAGCGAGTGTGCGTCTTATTGGTAATGAACCCTCCGATGCGCATTAATTCAGGCTTTAGATCAGCCACAAAGATCCTTCGTACCTTCAAATATGTATGGAAGTTCCATGCCCATGGGAATGTATGGTGGTGGGATGCACCAAATGGGCCTTAATGTGGCTATAGACCAAGGGAAAGGGAAAGGAAAGAGTCGAGAGGCTGATTTTGAAGCTGCATTTGCGCAAGTGGCGGCATCTCTTACCCCCCAGACAGAGACATCACGCATCGTGGAAGTTGAAGATGGCATTACTGACATTGAGGAAGCCCTGAAAAATATATCACTAAAAGCGGAAGAGAACGAGGGGGAACATGGCTCCGATTTTCGAAGGTTTGTTGGCCCTTCAGTTATTTTCACAGCTAATTGGACCATGCACTTAGAGTATGGGACCATCTCCAGAATTCAGATCTCCCCCCGCCAAAAGAAGACCTAGCGAAGTGGGAGGCTGAGTTTAATCAATTAATGACCTCCCAACGCGAAGATCTGGACTATGGTGGTGGCATGCAACAAGCCTGGGAAAATGGCGCTGGTGATTTTTCAGAGAACGTGCTTGGGGGAGCCACTATAAAGTTTGATAACGAGGGCATCCCTATTCTTGGTGAATATACGTTTGGTGCGTCATATTGTAATGATGCTGGGGCATTTAGCCAAAATACCATTTCACAGAAAGATTCAATCCACATCTTGGTTCCCCGCGCTCTCTACTCGATGATGCTAAAGCTCTATTGGAGGAAAATGGATCTTTATCTGAAGCGGCTCTTTTGCTCGAAGCCGCTATTCAGAAGGGTGAGCTTGGCGAGGGTGGTTATGAGGCCTGGATCTTGTTGGGAGAGACGCGTAATATGGACGAACGCGAGGAGGCCGGTATGCGCGCTCTTGCGGAGGGCGTGAGGAAGGCTGAAGAATCGGGTGCTCCTGGTGCCGGAATGTTGGTAAATCACAGCCATATTCCGTGTTGGTCCCGCTCTAACCATTCAACAAGTCCCTGGCAATATCATTTACGAATGAATCCTATGATAGGGCGTCCCACTCCATGCTCCTCCGCTGGTTGAGGGCACGCTTCCCAGCTCATCCAGTTCCCGAAGAGACTCTGAAGGCGATGTCTACCAATTCTTCTTGGGATACACATAATCGTATCACAGACGTCTTCCTTAGCTTGGCACGCAATCAACATAGCCAAGGGGTTATGGATCCAGAGGTCCAAATCGGGCTTGGAGTTCTGTTTTACACCAACGGAGAATATGATCGTGCAAAGGACTGTTTTGAAAGCGCCTTGGCTGCGCGACCGAGGGTAAAACTCCGCCCTGAATCTTATGTTGTTATCTGATAATCCAACCCCTGCTAGGATTACCTTCTGTGGAATCGATTGGGTTCATCGCTCTCGAATGGTAGTAAACCTGAAGAAGCATTGGGTGCATATAGAGAGGCCTTACAGATAAGGCCAACATATACACGAGCCATATATAATGTTGGAGTTGCTTGTGCGTATTCATCCCTCGTCATGATAACATATTTTAATGTGTATTTTTCACTCAAAGGCCTCAACATCGGGGCTCACAAAGAAGCCGCTGAGCATTTCCTAAGCGCCCTCACGCTTCAAGAGGCCACAAGCGGGGACACAAGTGACCAGTTGTGGTTCACTCTCCGACGCGCCTTCTTATCGATGGTCAGAATCCTTAACCTAATACCAAACCGCCCACATCTGATCTTTCCAACAGAATCGTCCTGACCTTGCCGACCTTGCCAAACCTGAAGCCAAAAGCAGCCTAGAGGTATTCCGAAGGGAGGGGTTTGATTTCTAGATTTGTCAAACTCTTGATGTATTCGATTGCTTGCTGGGATATCATGAGAAATTTTATCCATCTCATTGGCTCAGAACTGTCCCACGTGAAGCGTCACCAGAGCTCCTAATGGCTCAACATTCAGACCAATGGACTTGATTGGCCATGATGCACATTCACACTCACAGGCTTTCGTATTTAAGACTAGCTAAGGGAAGTTCCCATATTTCCCTTTAACCGGCAACCATGTCAGGGAATGTGGAAATGTGAGTGCTGTGATTGGTGCTGCTATGAGACCCCTCTCATCTGGCCTTAGCCACGCAGTGCCAAAAACATCACCGTTGGGGAATGTCAAGCTAAACAAAATATCGTGCGCCTTGACTCAGAACAAGGCTTGTCCCTACGTCTCCCCCCGTACGACACTAATAACAGTGTTAAATAGGTCCATGGCGGGGCACAAGCAATGCGTGAATATATTCCAATAACCACAGTAACGAAGGTACATATGATGTCATTCCAGTGTATGCGGCTGGTTTGTCGGAGGAGGACATGAATAAACCCCAGGTTCAATTATTCTATAATCACCAGTTTAATTGACTCAAGGGAATGTCGAGATTGGTATTTCTCCAATCTGGTGGGAAGGTGTGTGTCGCTCAGCGGTTCCAAACGAACTATTCTTTACCAATAAATCAACCAGGCAACCCATGCAACTCGCATTTGGCAAGCGCCTTGTCAAATGGAATTATTCACAACTAACAACCCGCCCCCAGCTCGAACTTGCGAAACACGTCAAGGAAGGCTGCAAAGAGGAAGACCTTGTTGGGTTAATCTTTAATACAATCGGTGTTAGGTAGGTTACGATATCTATCGCCCTAGTCCTCCTATGAATACTAATATCTAGTGACGCCATAACTATGGGCACTGATGGTAATTCCTACCTGAATACGTCACTGGCAAGTAGTTTACTACGCTTGAAACAGGTACTGTCCCATTTCATTCAATTCGACAGTCACGGGTCACAGGGCATCTGCTGGCGACGAAAATTGGCCCGTTGTCACGGGTCACGGTGGGTTTGCTGAATAGAAAAAAGGTCACACAAAATAAATTTTTTGAAAAGTGCCCTAAAACGCCTTTTTTGGTGCTAAATATCAAAAAAATTTCGCGGATCCGTCGAAGTTTTTCTCATTGTCACGGTCACATCAGGTGGTGTCGAATAGCTAAAAAAAGTCGAATAGGTTTTTCAAGGTCACGGGTCACATCGGTGTCGAATTGAATGAAATGGGACAGTATGCGATATTCGTGAGTTGGGGTGACATCGTCCCGTGGGAGGAATTCAAAGAAGGTCTCTAGACTACCAAGTCGTGACCTTATCGCGGATTCCATCGAATCGGTAACATCACGTTAATGATATTTCGGAGGGTCGCTCATATGAGTTTCCTAGGTTGTACTTGTAAGTATCAATAAACCACCCGGAAATAATAGAACCATAGATTTTCTAGGCCCAACATTACGATGGAAATATCTCAATTCCTGGATGCGACAAAAATATGCCCGGATGCTTCATGGCTGCGGTCCGTCATAATCGCCCTACGATTATTGTGTATGGCGGAACGATCCAACCTGGCATTCGCCACCTGGGTATGTCGCGTTCATAGTTCGCTAAGTGTACCTAATAGAGGTGACTAGACTGCCCATCTATGGGATTCCAGAAGGGAGGAAGAGTCAATATATCGGATGCGTTCGAATCCTACGGTCTGCATATCCCGCTCAGATACGAGTGGAATCCTGATCTTTTCTAGGTGCGTATGCTGTCGGTAAGATTACTGACGAGGAGAGATTCGATGTAGTGCGCCACTCTTGCGTGGGTGCTGGTGCATGTGGAGGCATGTTCACTGCGAACACAATGAGTTCCGCCCTTGAGGTTAGGACCCAGCTAATTTTTTTATCTGGTCATGGTTCTAAAGCTACCAGGTATTGGGGATGTCCCTCCCATATTCCTCAAGTATCCCAGCTTTGTATCCCGGTTCGTATCCACTGGATAGGGCTGGGTCTTGATTCATTCAGCGTCCGATAGAAAAGGCCCAGGAGTGTATCAAGGCTGCTAAATATTTGAAGCGGTTACTCGAGTTGGATATTAAACCTAGGTTTCTTAACCAAGAACCCATCCAATGAACCAGTCTCAATGCATATAGGGATATATTGACGCGCAAGTCGTTTTTAAACGCGATCGCGATTGTCAACATTCTTGGCGGATCGACAAACGCGGTAGGATGATCTACACCCTCCTCATGACAACAATTGATGATAATTACAAAGGTACTCCATCTTTTGGCTATGGCGCGCGCAACCGACGTGGAGCTGAATATTGACGATTTTCAAATGGTCGCTGATAAGACGCCATACATTGCGGACCTGATGTTCGTCATTGAACCCTATTCTATTATACTTACCAGATCTGTTGCCAGGCCATCAGGGAAATACTTCATGGAGGATATTCATCGAATTGGGGGTATCCCAGCCATTGTCAAATATCTCCTGAAAAACACCGACTTGATCGACGGCAACCAACTAACGGTGACAGGAAAAACTCTCGCACAAAACCTCGAAGATGTTCCTGAACTCGACTTCAGCAACCAAGACGTCGTAAGGAGATTGGAGAACCCTATCAAGCCAACCGGCCATCTCACAATCTTGAGGGGCAACCTCGCTCCAGGCAGCGCAGTTGCTAAATTGACAGGAAAGGAGGGCTTGCGGTTCGAGGTAGGATAAGTATAGGTACTCCAGAGGATCCCACCTGACTTTTACTTTTAGGGAGTTGCACGGTGTTTCGATAGGTGGGTTGAAAGCTGATATTCCACTTGTGCGCTAACCCCGAGTCCCTAAGTCTTGATGGGTTCTACCCCGCCCTCGAGGCAGGCGAGATCAAGGCCGGAACAGTCTTAATCTTCCGATACCAGGGCCCGAAAGGAGCTCCAGGAATGCCAGAAATGCTTGGTAAGCCTCCCACCCAAATGGTCACTGCTTCTGGCACCTTACATTATCCAGGGCCAACTGGGGCTATTGCAGGAGCTGGCCTGGCGAGCACAACAGCCCTCATTACTGATGGACGCTTTTCCGGCGCAAGCCGTGGGTTCATTATTGGGCACGTCGTCCCAGAGGCCCGCGTAGGAGGTCCCATCGCACTTGTTAAGGATGGGGACCGGATTATCATAGACTCGGAAACCAGAACGATCAATTGGTTGGTTAGCGAAGAGGACCAGGCAGCGCGTAAACGAGAATGGGAGGCCTCGGGCAAGAGCCAACTAAACGTAAGGAGGGGGGTCCTTTTGCGCTATGCTCGGGATGTCGCGGTAAGAATCGATACACTGCTACAGCAAATGAATCTGACTGATACAATTGCCCACAGCCAGCAAGTGTGGGAGCCTATTGTGACTAAACCAGTTGGAATGTTGGTGATTCAACATATTAAGAATAGCTACGCCATATGTAAAGTGAATCCATTGAGCACAATCTTTCAAGAAGAATGTCCATCGGAGGGTATCTTGGGGGATGACTGGTATATATAACTATACTTGAGAAGGAACCGTCATCACATCTGATATTCTTGCTGCTTCCTTGACGTGAGGGCGTTCGGGTCTGTGGTCTCTCGAGGCCTTTCCATCACCCGAACTCGAGCGAGGCTCGGGCGAGAAGGCTTTTTCTCCTGGTAGTCGTTGACCAAGTAAGATAGCAGGATCAGGAGGGATGATAATTTTCTCTTGGGGCAGCTTTTTCTCCTTGGTCTCTGGGGGCACCTTGCCTGCCGCAACGAGGCGATTCAACTTCTTGCGCCGGTACCTCTTTGTGAAGTAGATTGCAAAGCCGATGATCCATGCGAGCCCCATCACACCGCCGCATATGCTGCCTGCGATGATGGGTGTTTTGGCCTTTTGCCTGAGGTACAAGTCAGATTTAGGAGCCGGTTGGTAACCTCATGGTTCTCACCCTTTCAAAGATGCTGCCTCTGATGAACCCACTGCGCGTGCCAAGGCATGGGTGGGAGCTGGCATGGTTTCAGGCAAAAGAGGTTGAGACTAGTATAATCCCTGACGTACGGGTGGCCTCGAGCTTAACCAAAGACATTCTCAAATGCGTGGCTGGGGTTCACTACTAGTGGCGGCAGGAAGGAGTTATAAAGCGAATTGGGCTGCATAGACAATATGGACGTCACTCAATACTCCAGGAACCCAGCACCGCCGCCGCGCCGCAGTTTCCACAACATACGATCACGGTAACTTGACAGAATACTAAATTGAGCCGAGCAGTGACACGGGCTTGCATAGCAATAAATTTATACATCGCACATCCACAAAAATGCAGACGGTGATCATTCAGTGGCATCAACTAGAACTAGCACATTGTATCATCACCGCCAGCCGCACAAAGACCTGCCACCTGGAGATCATGAACACTTTTCAGCCCCACAGATCGAAGTATCGTAGAAACAGTCTCCCGTTTGACTGCGTCAAGTTCAGTCTCGCTTTTCACCAACAACATCCCAGCAAAACCTAGAGCATTGATGCTTAGCCTCTCGCCGGTTACACTAAGGGTGTGCGTTTCGTATCGCCGGGGAATGAGGTGCATATGCTCGGGGGTCAGGAGGATATTGTATGAAGGTTTGCCGGATGGATAATCTGGGTCATATCTTATCGTAGATATCACAAGATCTAAGAGTTGGAGGAATACTCGTGAGAGGGTCTGTTCAAGTTGGTTGGGTGTGTACGATAACAGCTGGTTTGGCAGCCGGAAGACGTGGTTAGCATAGGATAACTTGGCGATCGTGAATGGCTTCTCTGTGGTTGATTGACAACGGTCTAAATATATCGCTTGGGGTCGAACGTACCTAGAGTTTCCAAGGTCACGGCCCTAGCAAGTCGCTCCACTGGTGGACCAGCTGGATCATCGAGGGGAATGAACTGGACATGTTTATGCGGTTGGCTTGCCCCACTATTGTCGCCACCTACATAAATGTATAGGTTCTTAGTATTGGGAGTGGAGCAGAAACGCATCTCGAACAATTATAGAAACCAAAGAAGTGCTTCCCAGCCTTGTTGGCAGCGGCCAAGAGGAGATATGATTGCGCCAGATCAGGAGGCATTAATGGTGATGCCTGAGATTTGAATTCTGTTGCAAGAAAGTATTGGGTACGTGAATTAAGAGCACAATGGCGTAGCGGACCTTTTGTGACCAAGAGGAAATGATGATGGACTATAGAGTATTTATTCAGCTGCGCGGCGTACGAGCTCATTCATCCGGATGTGCATTGATCAAATGATAGAAAGCACCCACCAGAACGGCGTAAGCCTCATCTTCATACTGAACATCTCCGACGTGTAGATTTGGGTTATATGGCGGCGCGAATGGGTCAAAGTCTTTGGTGGATTCATCCACTGCTGTTGGCTCAAAGTGCGGGGTCGGGAGGTGAGGTTTCTTCTGCAATGCTGGGCATAATCGAATCTCCCACTATATTGACACAAGAGTTGAGATCGTTGAGCTCTGTCATTCATGCGATCCTCGACATCACCTCGGCACTGAGCTCTTCGTGTCTATGGATGGTCGATGGAAAAAAGAAGAGATCGCCGGAGGCACGGGCTTTTTCGAAGCTTTCGGGCAATCTCGCAATTATATTCATGGCCGTCATCACAGTGAGGATTATGCCCAGGACTTGGTCCAGTAACGTGAAGTCGGAAATAAGGATCAGGGAGGTAGCAATACTGTGACAACAGCAGCGGCGCCTATATCGGGTGGCACTGATACCATACCATTGTACATAGTCTCAAGTTGGGAATCCTGTGTGTAGGTCGCGAGCTCATGCATCCATTGAAATATCTATCCTAGGGCAGAAAGGTGGCAATCGACTCGAAAGCCGTAAATTAAACCCGACTAGGAGCATCACCAGCCTTCCATGCCTACGTAAAGAATGTGTAAGGTGGCCCCAGTCCACCACGACGTTTGGTTCTCCTTCATTCGGCCTATAGAAACGCCCATGCCTGATCAAGGGATCAGGCATGTCCACCTTTCCCTCTGTTCTCCTTCGCCTCCACCATCTTCTCCTTGAGGACTTGGGCACGCGTGTAACACATTGCCGCTATTAGTGACCAAATCGCAGCATTCGTGCCCTAAATTTGTGTTCGTGAGTGAGATTATGGAGTGAAAATAAACCAACCTGGTAGTAAAGTATATTGAAAAACGTTTGAAATAATAGTATTACAATCCGAAGTACGATGCTGCGGTGGATCGCGAACGGCTTCAGTTGTGGCACTGGGAACTCCAGCGCTATAATAAAGAATCCGAGGGCCATGCTGATCATTTGAATGACGGGGACCCTGACGATGAGGGTAATGAAGACCTCGGCATTGGGGGATGGTCTAAGCTGCTGTTAATGGCTTCATGTTGGGTATGGGTTGGATACGTACTGTATGCCTCCGGGATCACGCAATGTTCCCCCAACAAAGTCCCAGAAGAACTTGCGATAGAAGAAGCCCCAGAATGCAGCCCATACCGCATCTTGGATGGGTGTAAACTACTGGTAGTTTCGGTGATGGTGGGGACGTATGCTTACAGACGCTCGCAGTGATGGAAACATAGCGAGAATATTCGTGCCAGACAAGATTTCCCATTGATTTAGCGGGCTTGGCTAGGTGTTTGAAGTCGGAAATGAAGATGAGCGCTGCTCAAGAACGGAGCGAGGCGATAGTTGTAGGAGGTCGAGAAGGAAGGCTTGCTTCGAAATTCGGAGAGACCAAGAATGAAACTATGAGTGGTAGAAGAGCACAGCTCGAGGGAGGGAGAAAAAGGAGGGGAAAAGAGCTCGCAAGACGAGGAGACAAGGTGGATGATTGAAACCTTTTTGAACACAAAGAAACAGCACACAACCCACAGAGTCCTGACAGATTGCGGACCTTGAAATGGAACAACGCTGATATGGATCCGGTTACCACCTGCCACAGTATCCACCAAGGCAACTAGTCGTATGTAGCACCTCCACAGAAATAAAAATCCCCTCTTCATGCTCCGTGGCTCTTGGTCAACGTGGGTGTTTTTTTTGAGCAGTAGCTGGGCCTTGCCAGAGGCAAAACTCGTGAACTTTCTTCAGCGTTCAGGCGTTTGGGTTTGATGGTTCTCCTCGCATCATGTATCTGTCAGGTCCAGTTCGCACGATCCGGTCGTGAATCGAGCTTGGTTGACGCCCACTACGGGACCCGAACCAGTGGGAGGCGTCTGAGGCGTCTTTATTAATAGACACCCGCATATCGAAGTAGGTTGGGAGTTTCGCATTCCACCAGCATGTTGGGGGGGGGGGGGGGGGGTGAGAGGCGGGAGCCAACAAATCATAGATTTAAGACGACCTTGGGCTCACGGGATTTGATCCGAACTCTGCTCGCTTAATGGTGGTATCCAAGGACTAAATGTCCAGCCAAGTTACAATCCTAAGCTACATACACTACATACACGCATACGCCGTTTCAGACTAATAACCTAAATTCATCGTCGGCGGTCGCCGGGATGGCCTTACTGGAGGGTCGTTGCCCTAAATCAAAAATTATCAGCGATCCGTTAGGCCGTTTACACCCCAAACATACAGTGGTGAAGTTCGACCCAATGGGCATCAGTAAACGGGACGGCGCTGGTGGTCGAGGGATGCGAATTATTGGCAGATCCTTTTCTGGGAGCATTGGGGCGGTAGACTCCTGAGACAAAGCACTAGGATGCCTCGAATGCCCAATATCAAGATGTGATGCTTCGTTGCCGTAGCTGGGGAGTAATCGAGTGCCGGACGTGGGCTGCTGCGGGAGGCAAAGGCGCCAGGGAATTTGTTGACGAGGTGTCGGGGGTAATTCGAACGAATCCCGCCTCCATCATATCTGGCCCCATTGCATAGGCAAAACAGGTGTGACAGGCGAATGGATTAAAAATTTATCGAATTTTGGCTTTCGATGACGCCTCCATCGAAGAAAGAGGAGACTAAGAGCCAACAGAAGCGCAAGACCAGCAAGCCCTCCTACTACTGCTCCAATAACTGGAGCACTGGAGCTGGAAGAGGCTTTGGCAGATGTCAATCCCCTAACATGTGTTCAGAAAAGTCGAGCAGTATTGGGCCCAGGTCTACTTACCCTCCTGTTGCGGATGGCCCGGGCGTGGAAGCTGTTGGGACGTTGCTCGTAGGACTATTACCACTAACGGGATTATTGTTCGCAACATGAGCAGAGAACACGGTCACAGAGTCCAAATCCACAAATGGCCCGGTCCCTCGTGAAGACAAACCTTGCAGACTAAGGTGGTGTGGGGATGGCCCCAAATCGCTTGCGTAATACTAGAAAGTGATTAGCCCATAAGTTCGGGTAACAGAGAGGTCTTGATCACCAGGAGTATCTACTGATGCATTAACTAAGGAATTATAATGCTGGGAATTATCAATATACCTGTGTGCGAAGGGCAGAAGTGAATCCCCAGCTCCACCTGTAAGTTTTGGACCCGGCCATCCAGAGCAATTTGGATATCTGCGTGGTCGGGGGACATGGTGCCATACACAGCCACAGCATCCCCAGAAAAAAAAGAGAGGCTGAATCACCGGGGTTCTGCGTGAAACTGAATATTTGTTAGCAGTAGATTTCCCAACCAACGCAAACTGACTGAAGGGTGTTGTTTATGAAATCCGGGCCACTGTTGGCTTCTCCAAGAGCCAGAGTAAGTTATTTGGGGGTCATTATCATCGTACGTTGTTTCGGACAAGGTGGAGCTATGAGCTGTTAAACCAGCGTCCGTGAGCAATCTCTGGCAATGGTACCTCTGGCTGGGATTTCCGATTTGTGTTTCAATGTTGACATAGTCAATATCGACTGGTGCATTGCTTGTACTGGTAAACACCATGCTGTGAGCTCCATTGGGTAATCCCAGGACCTGACCAAGTGTCTTGTTAAACGCGGAATTTGCGCTCTGCGCGCTACCAGTAGCGATATTCTTCCCGTCTACACTAATCGTGAAGTTGCCGTAGTTGGACGTTGGCCACCAAATATTGAAATCCCGGTGCCTTCGATCCGCGCATTAGTATATGTCATTTGAAGGAGAGCACAGACAAACCGTTGAACTCCAATGTTGCGGTTGCGTCCTGCACAATCGTTGTATGAAAGGATCTACCTGAGTATGACTAAATGTGTGATCATCCTAAGCGAATATACAACAATTCGTAAAGAGAGATAGTACTCACAATGGCTGATGAATCATCATTGGGGGTATCCGCCCATGCCCCCGGGGGACGGTAAGAAACTAAAGGGGAACAGTCCTCAACTGAGGCAAGTGAGTAGTAGATATTGAGTGAATCAGCCGGGACTAACCTACCAAGGAGCGTAAAAGCAGCCATCAAGGCGAACAAGACGAAGAAGAAAGAGAACGAAAGCCTCTCCAGGTGCAGAGATGGCTCCCGCAAGTGGTGGTGAATAAGACACGACAGTTGAAGGGCCAGGCGGTTTCTACCGGTGTCACGCGTCTGGTGGGGGCATTTGACAGCGACCCGTCATTTTTTTGATGGAGCTCACCCCGGAGTGTATCATGATCATGGGCGTCATGGGCCATCACACGTTTCCATGATCTCAGCCTTGGTGAGTTTCGAAGAGCCGTTGTGTGTGATGGATCCCGAGACTGGTCTTCGGATCAACGTGACTGGATGGGGATACGTTACGAATAATGGGTTCAAACTTTGAAGGCCAATGAATCAATGTAGGGATGTTGAGATTAGCCCGAACGCTACAAACGGATATCCGGGTAGCCTATTAGTGTGTGGTCCAACAAGGTCAAATACATGATCTTAAATGCTAATCATTTCGTTCCTGGCTTCTACATAGCCAGATAACACAATATGTCCAAACCGCCAAAACGGATCACCAAACCTCCTGCCTCGAAGGATCTCGTGCCCGTTGGCCCCAAACATATCGCTGCAAAAGGTTCTGTTGGGAAGAGTCAAGAAGCTGGCGAGAGACCAACACCACACGTGCTCTTGTTTTGCGCAACGGGAAGCATGGCGCGAGGGGAACAGGGGAACTTGTGCTCGCTACTACCAAGTTGAGTGGGAGGGAAAAATTAGATCTTTTGGCAGGTGGATCATATATGCCATTCCCAAAATCATCAACGCAGCTCTGATCAGGTTGATTCCAAGAGGATCTTGTTGAGAGGTCTGCAAAAGCAATTTTGAGCCCCTTCCGTCTTGAAGAGGCTCTCAAAATCGCGCAGTCCCAATACGACGGTGCGCTCAGACGTGGTAGATCCTCCACCTCCTTTCTTCGCTCAACTTCTCTCTAGCATGCTTGGACGAAGTTGTCAACCTGCAAGACCCCACCCTTTTCTTCGATATTATTAAAGCCGAGCTGCTTTCTCGCACCCCCAAGGCCCAGCGCCACCATTGCAAAACCCTTCCTATATCGCAGCTGCTGTCGGTACACGGTTTGTTTAGTTATATCATTTGCCATTGAATAAACGAGGTTAACAAAGCTTAGCATTCATAACTCGTACATGTTTGCGGCGGCATGGAAGTTGGTCCTAGATACATTGCAAAAATTAGCGGAGGATGGATTGACGGACCAAAATGTCAAGACGAAACTCAAGAAAGATGGATTCAGAACTCGATACCTGGTTCTATACGATATGGTCGGTATTCTAGTCAACATGAATCAAACAAGATTCTCTCTCCTCGCAACTACCACCCGTACGTATCATTCCTCGAATACATGCATCGCCTGAATCATGTATATCAGCCCACTATTCTCGGTATTTTAAGAAGAAGGAACCTGGAGATCCGGAAATTGTTTTGACTGGTCAGAACTACGACAGGCTACTCTTTCGTTCCTCGATTCCATCATAATCGAACTATGTTTCCCTTCTGCACCTTACCCCAAGCAAATCCTTTACCAAATCCTTCATGATGCGGTTGAAGAGTTACCACGGGAGTCGAAGCGCTTTCCACAGGCCATGTGGGATGCTGCTGGTGATCTCTCGGTTAATATTGTCAAGAATAATTTTCGCCTTGTCTAATATGTATTTTCCGGCAGATCTCTGTTAACCTCCAGCAATTGCTTGAAGCCCCTTACTTAGCCCTGAAGGAAAACTCTGGAGGATTCACCTCGTGTAATGCCTGAAGAATACGAGGATTGGGTGGATGCTCAGATATACTCCGAGAAGGCATCAGCCCAATATGCATCTTACAAAAATGTCATATTCCCCCTAGAAAAAACAAGGCGCAAGCTAGTTCTGGATACTATTGGAAGCATGTCAATCTCGTATGTTTTCATGCTATCCT
>JADNYI010000781.1:0-14468 GCA_015501065.1 Infundibulicybe gibba
GTCCAAAACAATGGAGGATGACCCCTCCAACGCCGGCCCATCAGGAAGCACCCAACCAGAGCAAGCACCCTCTGGCACTGAAGGGGCACTAGGACACTCAGTGATGAAGAAAAGTAGAATCCACACAGAACAATAATTATGGAGTACAGGGAACTCCAACTCGACGTGTGCAATGCCACATGAATATACCACGGAGTACATAGTACTCCATACAACATTACGGGACAATAAAATGTCCCACAAAATCATTATCACAATTGGGCGAGATCAGAAGATCTTGCCCCTTTTAATTACTTCACTTACCTTGCTATTCTCAGGGAAAAGATAGCTGTTAGCAATCTAAAGGGGGGATATGTAACAGACATGCTTGTACTTATTTACCTACAACCTTAGTTGGGTGACTTCATAAGAAGTCACCCATGACCTGTAACACTTAAGCCTTATTTCACACCCGTAGCACGACGTTCCAATATACTTGGTCAAACGTAGTGCTCACCGTGAGATACAGGTCTTCGTAACAATATAATTGTTACATTCAGTGAGTAATTACTTACAGTTCGGAGTTGACTGAACACTCAGACCCGGAGTCACCATCCTCAACGGAGGAATATCCACTATGATTCTTGTTCACTAGACCTGTCAACAGTGAGGCATTGAAAAATGTACTCGACTTGCCCTCCAGGGCGTTCAGTGCCATCTGACTCAACGGCTACATCATCCCAGAGAGACTCCGCCAATTGAAGGCTAGAAAGTACTATGTCAATCACTTGGCACTCAGACTCAAATGGATGCCCTTACTGGTCAGCCAAAACAGCAGTGGGTTTAGGTGTTGACGTGGCAACATGTTTCGGACTAATCAATGTGCATGCATTACAGTGAATAAGATATACATATTAGGACCTGGAGAATGCTGGCACCACTCACTGGACGGGCAGCACATGTTCTGGGAATTCATCGTCGCTGTCGATGCCTCCTATGTCAGCTGGAGTAGTGGTCTTTTCAATGGCCTTTTCAGTAGCCCTTAAAAGGAATCAGTAACCGTCTACTTGCCTGAATGGGGAAGCAGGTAACTTACGTCGCCTCAGCAAGGAGCTTCACTTTTTCTGTCTTTGTTCGGGAACGACTGCAGAGGGTCAAATGAACTTTGAAGTCACCATTGGGAGGAGAGTATAAATGACGAACACTCAGTGGAGCTGCACTGGTATTTTGGTCACTTGCAGTGACCTGAAGCACAGCATCCAGCTCAGCGCTATCGGTAGAAAGGCAATCAGAGGCGGTTTCAATGCAGCAGCTAGTGTTTAAAAGTCCGGTCTTTTCCGGTCTTTTGCCTCATTTCTCAATTTTGAAGCTAGAGCAATTCTGATTTGATTTCTCACATGAAAGTAGGGTCTAGGAACAACTTATTTTCCGGTCCGCAACCGGTCTTTGCAGACCGGAAAATAAGTTGTTCCTAGACCCTACTTTCATGTGAGAAATCAAATCAGAATTGCTCTAGCTTCAAATTGAGAAATGAGGCAAAAGACCGGAAAAGACCGGACTTTTAAACACTAGCAGCAGCCCAACGTATGAGAAATCACTCTCAGCAAGCATATTATATGTTGTTTGCTCTGAAGTTGGGACTGCCTTGGAAGTGACCTTCTTTTTTCTGGGTGAGATAGGGACCATATTGAGCACTTTGCTGAGGAGCAAGTCAATGCGTCCACATCTGATAACGGACAAGTAATCTTACACATTCAGAATTGTCGGACTGGACTTGCCTCCGCTTTCCTGCAGCCTTGGAGCTGGCAGTTTTCCTCGGAGCCATGGGTAATGCTAACACTGGTCAATCAAGGGGGACAGGGGTCAGAGAGTAAAGTGATTTGAAGAAACTTCAGTAGGGCACCAGGCCCTTTTAAAGCCGTAGTATGCCCATGGGGGGAAAACCCATGATACCCAACATCCATTCGGGTAACCAGACTATGTGCGCTCGCGATCACTTGCATGCGCGGATATCTTTGCTTTATTTTTTTCATTATCGTTAAACATGTTTTATCACCATCACGTAGCTTCAATTGTCAATTGCTATATTCTGCTGATCGTTAGGTATTCAATGTCCATACAGCAGGAAGACCCTAGCACCCTTCAAGAAAAAAGGGCCATGACAAGATTGCAGTCTAATAACAAAAGACGTTCGCACCAGCAAAGACTACTATGGACTCAAACTAATGCGGGTCAATGCTATTGCTTTGTGTCAAATATTCAGCGGGCGTCATGGCGACATCGGCAGGCTGACAAGTAAACAAGCATGCCAGAATCACACAAGACTCAGGAGGCAGCGGCTGCCGCGCGGGATGCCCACACCACATCAAATTAGAACATGAAATGCATATATTAAGATAATATTTCACTATCAAAAGTTACAGTAGAAAAAGATGGGAGCGATTGGACAGTATTCTCACCTGAGGGCATAGAGAAAAGATGAGATCCGGGAGCCAGCTGAATTGAAATAGGGTGCTCGATTAAGAGGAGGTCCGGCAGTCATGGTGATGGGCTATAACATTGGAAGGGATTGGCAACACGCCAACCGAAGTGAAACAAAATTTGTCTATGTGTCGATAATGAGGTGTATTAGCCACCGAAAAGCAGTAGAAGTCGGCAAGCTGCCCCAAACTTGTCATACAGCATTTTATCACTTATTATACGCCAATAGCCCTCACTATGGACCGTCATTACAACATGGAAGGCGCTTGTGAGTGTTTCTGGATACATTCTAGTAGAATATGTCAACAGTCTATAATCAGGAAATGCGCTAGAACAAATTGCGTGCAGCATACCAGAGGGGGAGGATAGACAACTTGCCAACATTGTATTAAAGGTTACCCAAAGCAGCCAACATCATGGGATACAAAGACTCACTTTATTCATTATGGCAGGCCATGGGCGACCCGGGGGACCAATGTCAAGTAGCATGATTTGAGTCCCCTCAAACTTGACACCTCATCAAGAAACTGAGCAGAGTTGAAGGCAAAGGACTTGAAGAAAGCGAAGAACTGGTTTTCACTCTTGTTGGCGTTATCTGTGCCCACGATTTGCCTCCAATCAAGGAGAAACCATTGTACGCATTCACTAAGACGCTTTTTGCGCTGTTTACAATAATACCGGCAGCATCGTGGCCCGACAATACAAGTATCTGAGGCAAAGTATCAGTATAACTGGTATCGGGAGTCTGACGTTTGGTGCTGCCGTAGAAGCCATGCATCTTATTTTCGACATGTTCCAGAGGCAATTCCAAGAAGGGGCCCTTGCTGTCTGGGAAACACCCAGTCATCAATTGTACCCAACCCTACCCATGTCGAACCGCTACCTGACACCAAGGAGGGACGCACCACATATGGAGCATATTCCATTTGAAGCTGAGGTGGATCCTCATGGTTATCTTGAATCGATGATCAAAGATGGGTACATTCACGGTGAAGAGAATAATGTGGAATACTACATAGTACACGCAAAGCACGAAAGAGGGAAAGAAAATGTCAGTTAATCGATATTCAGACTTGAAAAAAGCCAAATTTGCTTACACACGAGATCGTAGCTTTGTTGAAATGGACCTCAAACTTTCCGGGTTGGCAACATTGTCAAAGTGCAGGTTTCATTCGTTGTTGTACTGTTGAAACAACAGAGGTATAAAATGATGGGTGTCTTGCATGCAATCGCCCTGTTAGACACAAGCTTCAGTCAGGTTCGTGCTATAGCAAGCTTAGGAAATGGCCCCTAGTGAATATCCAGGTACAGGAAGCTACAAGGAAGCGGTCCAGGACTGCAAGTGCCCCACGAACCGCCATTGTCTCACTCAAACGCAAGGTGGGTTACCAGACCGAGGGACAGAGGAAAAAAGCGAATATGGAAGTAGATGAATGAGCCTATTGCAAAGAGGATCGATTCATCTGTAGCAGCATGTAGAATATACAACATATGCTACATTTGAAAATAAGGGCCACCGTACTGCAGTCCAGACTTGTGGAGGCAAAGCATATGCACTCCCTTGTTGGGAAGAGGCGGTCAGCAGTGGAAGCCGGAGACCATATGGCGTGGGTCCATAGAACAGCCTGAGAAGTATTCGCGCCGCAAGCATCCCGCTGAGGGAGATGACATGAGCGGATGAGGCAGCTGTGGACAGTAGTCGGTTGTAGGTAGGCCTTGAATTGGAAGAGGGTATACGAAGAGAAGGCATGCGCAGTGTCCAAGCACAAGAGCGTGTTGGTACGTAGCCAATGTTGCAAAGCAGCCAAATGAATTACTAAGAAGAATAAGGGGTCGTTTTCTTGCTTCCACACTCGCAACTTCTGAACCCCCTCAGTTCCCTGCATAAATAGCTAAAATAGCGGTTTGTGACTCATGTTGGTACATGTCCAACAGCGCAGTTGTACTGGCCTCCCATACCACAGGTGACTTGTCTCATATCCCATCATAGTGCCACACAACACCATTGGTGGTTATGATACGTGCAGTAAAATGCTCATGTCCATGGTAAATTATACCCCTAAGACTATATGTCTGTAAGTGATTGTCAACAACTACAAACACTCTATCTTCTACCATATATCCTGGTCCGCATTCGGCAACATCAAAAGCGAGTATTGCTGGAGCATTGACATAGGATGATTGCCTATAAAGAAGTCCGTCACATATAACGCATCTTGAAGATGTGTTTACGCGAAATCCACTGTTAGTATCCCTGCCCTGGTGCGTGGCTATCACGTTCACTACACAGCTGTTTAATAATACCTGAGTACCTTGACTTGTGATGTGACCATTTGGACATCTCAGATCCGATGATAACACAGGTTCGCATGTACGCAACACATAGTCTACAATCGAATGGACACTTGCAAATTGTCCCCATACAAACCTTCCCTGGGCTAATCGGTGCAACGCTCTACGAAAATAATTTCTGACATCTTCTAATGTATAGCTGCCACTCATATGATTCATAAATCCAGTTGCCAATAATCCCATTTTGGCTGCATGCTGTCTTCCGCGGATTTACTCACCCTCCGCTTCAGGACCTTCGAGGGCATAGGAGTGGAGCTAGGAGCAGAGACAGGAGTCAAGGTACGAGTAGAGTCCAGCTTAGTCTGTCCCTCCAGTGGCTCCGTCATCAGGTAGGGGTCGGACTTACTCCATCATATCGCATTATGGACCGTCTTAGGAATGTAACCTTCGCCCTTGAACAGTCTATAAGAGGTTACTAGTGTGTTTCTTCGATCCCCAGTCACACGAGGAGGTAATTTACTCTCATATGTCAGCCGCGTTATCTCATCTAGGAATTCTAGCTCTCTAAATTCCTGATGTAGCGCCCCAGACACCCCTCCAGTGATCTTCTTTGCGTCAAAGCCCTGCAATATGATAGTGCCAGCCGCGGAAGCACTGCGGGAAAGGGCAGTGTAATAGGATTGGTGAAGATAGCAATTGTTCAGGTCTACGACATTGTATGTCCTTGTCTTGCCTTGCAATGTGTAGTCTGTATAGCAAAATTGGGCAACACCTCAACGTGTGATGCTAATTGTTGAATCATCCGGCAGACTACATAGGGTGTTTGTGCTTGTTCTCATCAGCGGTACGACATTTTCCGGTAGACCATCAAATTTAACTGACTGCGGAGGGCTCACCAGTTTCATGAACAGCACCTCAAGAAGATTTTGACCGCGGGATCCAACATCTGCCTGCCACCCAAATACCCATCCCTCTTGGCCTCTGGTAATACACAATTCGGTTGCGCTGTTAGTCCTGATCATTATTGGCATCCCTATACATAATGATAGCTTCCCTGGTATGTGTTTCGTGTTAGAACTGTGAGGCTGATCCCACAACAGTTATTGGATATTACCAATAACGATTTATTATTACGTGACAATCAGGCAAGAGTGAGGCATGTTGATAGAACACTGCGGCCTGTGGGGCAAACCAACAAACCAAGTGCTTCGCAGTTTGCAAGCGGGTGTCTTTAGTGCAGTGAAGGCCTGATCTCCAAGGAATGTGGAGATCTTCGCAAGCTAAGGGAATGAACGCGAGACTCGAGAGCTCTAATGCGAAGGGGAAGTTGTATTATGCGAGCTACATGCGACTCTATATAAATCGGAGCTACGCGGGCATGAGGCCAGTATGTATGTAATGTAAGATAGTCCGTAAGATAATGGGAAACTATGCGATCACTATTGTAAAGATGCGATCTAAATCGCATCGAAAGCGCGATCTCCACGCGTACGAAGCGATCAGTGATCGCACATTAGTCGCGGGATGCGAATGTAAGTACGGAAATTAGCTACAATGACTAGGAATAGATGCGAACTGATGTGAAATGAGTGCGAACCGGTGCTAAACCATAACCATGCTTATCAACGTAGCGAACAGACAGATTAACGTCTTTGCGGCGGCACATGGTGTGGCATTTTCCTTTTTCTTCCGCACCACCAACACACTGTCACCTCGAGTTGAGGCATGTATAAAACAGCTTCAAAACCAGATGAGTTGTCATTCAGCTTTCACCAGCACTTTTCAGCCTTCACCCACAATATTTTCATAGTTGTTCCCTCATGCCTTTAATCGCTGAGGACCCCATGCTCGAGGAGGCCCCCAACCATGCAGGGCCTGAATATCAAGAAGACAGAGCAACTCTGACGGCAGCCGGTCTAACTGAAGAAGATGCGACACAATTTCTGCGGAACACGTGGGCCCGTGACGTGTGCCAATGGCATGATGTTTGGGCAGCTCGCGTCGCCAACAAGCAGCGTGCTCAAGAGGAGCTCACGAGACAAGAAAGGGAAGCTGAGGAACGGCCAGTAGAGGAGGCCGCTGCGGCAGCGGAAGCGGAAAGAAGGGAGGCAGAGAAGAAGAGTGTCAAGGCGGGGGATTTCGATGAGGACCGGATGGTCCAGGGTTTCAACAAGCCTAAGCCCTTACCTTATGCAATGGACAGGCTGACCAAAAAAGAATACGTAGAACTCTGGTACTTCACCAGGGAGGGCTGCCAGGAAGCCAAACGCAACAAGTTCACATCCCACAAAGATGCTCTGGGCTTGGTTGGAGAGGCAGGCGAGCAGGTACAGTTCAGGTCGATAGTGTCCATGCGCGCCTCCAAAAACGCTCAACCGGACAATTTGCTATCCTGGGATCAAATTGATCTCGCCAGCAAAGTCCTTCTACAATGCATGGAGAAAACAGGATGGCCCCTCAAGCACACGAACACTCTATCAAAGTTTTTCATTGAACTAGGCTTTGTCCAAGCAGGCCAACCGGCGGAATTTGACTGGCGGTCATTGAATATCAGTATCTGGTTTGCTTCGAATGGCACGAAGCATTAGGGGCAGCAGGTTGCTTTAATGTTTCCCACATCAACATGGAGCGCCTGAGCACTATCCACAACAACCTCAACGTGAGAGAACACAGGCTGGCCATGGTGGGTTTCCTCTCTTTTCTTACTTGCCAAGCCCAACACTCACCAATAACCCTCCCCCCCTTTCATTTCCACCGAACCAAATGTCTCCCACACCGGCCGCATCATTCACCATTGATACTCATCCCACCCATCCTATCCCCCAAAACTGGTATCATGTGTGGAAAACGTGGCACCTCCTCTGCATATGACACATTGGATTACATTCGACATGCAACATGCAACATGCACACATCGCATCACAACATTCACCCTGCAACATGCACCCTGCTACACGCAATGCACATGCATTCATCCCGCATCTCGCAACATGCTCCATGCGTATCCTGCATCCCGGGGCATGAACCACCTTGCACTCCAGGCATGCTATCTCATGCTTGGGACCTCCCCGCACCCGGCATTTTCATTCTCCATCCACTCCATTTTGTCAAATTGTTGCTACTTAAACTTATCATGCCACATATCCATGCCCTTTCCATGGACCCTTCGCCTCACTCCCCTCCCCACCTGCGTAAACTCTTTCATCATTTTAACACTCATCGAACGATTTTCCCCCTCCTTTTACATACTTTCACATTGCAAACCTCCCGTGTGTCACTTTGGTAATCATTTTGGACCTGTTACATTTAGGGAATAGCACGGGTCACACCACGGGTCACTCTTGTGACACCATACCCATACCCAAGAAACCCGCACCCGTTTGCACACCGTGCCTGCAGGTGCGGGTTTCAACCACAGTACTGGGCTGTAACCCGTGGTCTGCAAGAACTGCAGGGCACCGTTGCAAACTGCGGGGATACCGCAGCAAACCGTGGGGGTGCTGCCACAACCGATGGCTGCAGTGCAGGCTGCTCCGCAACCACCGGCCCTTCTACAATGCCCTCGCACAGTGTCGCATGCATCGATTGATGCGGCTGGCACCGTACGAGGGGTGCATAGTGATGGGGGGTTGACAGATCCCGGTGTGGCACTGCAGCCCCCGCCAACAATGCCCTCACATGATGTCGCACGCATCGATTGATGCGGCTGGTGTCATGTGAGGGGTGCGCAGGGCGAGGGTTAGCTGGCAGCACTCCTGCATGATGTCGCACGCATCAATTGATGCGGCTGGCATCATGTGAGGGGTGCGCAGGGCGGGGGTTAGCTGGCAGCACTCCTGCATGAAGGAGAATGGATGGGGGCTTACCGTTTGAGCTCTGGCCCTTGTTTGTGAGGGGTGGTGAGGTGAACCGGCATATTGCATGGCATGGGCGAGGATGGCGCAGGTGAGGGATGGTGCAGGTGAGGGATGGTGTATGGAGGTGGGGCGCAGCAGGGAGCGACAGGGTGTTACAACAGTTCCCACCCCTATCTTTTTCTCTTAGTTGACCGATCCCCTTTGTTTGACCATACTTACATTGTTCTCCGATTCTTCATTGTTCTATCGCTTGTCCAACACATGCCCCTATTCTTAGATACCTGACTCATCTATGATGTCATAGCTGACTGAGCTTCAACAGCTCTTTTACCTTACATTGTCTTTACTTCCCATTGTACTATGTTCTCGCGCCCCAAGGTCCCTAGTATATAAACCCTAGATACATTGTCATTATTCTCCATCTTGACCTAGGCAATACTACACCCTTTACCTTTGAACCTTGATCACTGAACTTTGATACCCAAGTCAAAGCCTGACTTGGAGTGACTATAGTCTTGTTGGTATTGACCCAAGACTCTGACTTGAACCTCTGGACGATATTCGACACTTGAACCTTGGTAAAGGCACTCCGCCTTAACACAGGGCACGAGGGCGGGGGTAGGTGTGGGAGGGCAGGGAGTGGGGGTGCAGTGGTCATGGACAAGGGGTGGTGCGGGCGAGGGATGGCATGGGCGGTGGATGGCGTGGGCGGTGGATGGCGTGGGCGGTGGATGGCATGAGCGAGGGATGGTGGATGGAGGCGGGCGACGGGGTACAAGTGTAGGGGCGAGCAAGACATGAGAGGGTGGGGGAGTTGGGGGCACGAATGCAGGCAAATGAGGAGGGGGTGGTGAGCAAGCGGGCAGGTGCGGGATGTGAGCTAGGACTCACCAGTTCAAGCCCCCGAGCTCTCTCGAGCTGGGGGCGCAGACCCAAAGGCCAAAACAATGCCCAGCCCACATTTGCAAGTGAGCTGGATCGTTTGTGAGCGGTCCCCGGCTCACTCGTTTGCAAGTGAGGGGGCTAGCAGGTACGGGATAGGGACGGGTGGCACTCTCGTTTGCGAGAGTGGGGAGTGATGGTTGCGTCAAATGGACTGAGGGCGGTGGGGAGTGGGATGAACAACGATGAGAACAGTTGAAAACAATGTTCCGATTGTTGATTGATTGGTGTGTCAGGGAGCCGAAAACGGCCCGCAGTCACCCGAGGAAACCCGCCACACCGCAAAAATGGGTGCGGTTTTGGCGCGGTGTCCATTTTTGGACACCGCGCAAACTAAGGCTCAGCATGGGTAGATCCGTGGGTGATCCGGATCCGTACTCGTGGGTATTTGGTCACACAAGGTTACTACCCAGATCTGCGGGTAGCTTAGTCAGCAAGTACTTGTACTCACGGGTATCTTTTGGCAAGTACTTACAACTCAGTAAGTACTTGTCACAGATCCTGATTACTCATGGATTACTCATGATTACCCACAGGTCACAGGTCATTTGTCAGCAATTAGTCATCAGGGACAGGTATTTCACAAGTACTTATGGGTATTTACAAGAATTTTGTTGGTTTAAAATGGAATTTGAGCCTGTATGTACTGTGGGAACTATACTTTAAGGGTCCTTGAGGGTCCAGTGTGAGTCACAAGTACCTGTCACAGGTACCTGCAATGTCCAAATGCTTGACTCAGATCTGCAAGTAAATAGATCCATGAGTACAAGTACCTGTTTAGGCCAATACTTGCAAGTATTCCCACGGGTCTACCCGCAGGTACCTGTGGGTAACCCGTGCTCGTGCTGAGCCTTAGCGCAAACAACCGTAAACACCGTAGCCCGAATACCGCGGGTTTACCCGTACCCATGCTATTCCCTAGTTACATTATCCCTCATCCCTCCCTACCTATGAAACCATCTCCAAATATCGATTGCTCACTCAACTTATTACTTCGGGTACCTTATCCCTACCGACTGGTTTTCGTCCACTGGCATTGCATCCCACCTCAATCCCCATACGATACTTGACCAACCTCCGCACTCGCATCAGGCACTGTCTACCACAACAGACACAATTCAACGAAGCCACCAGGCAACAGAGGGCTCATGCGAATATGAGTGGGACATCATGCCACCGATACAGGTCTCGGTCGGCTTCACCTAGGCGTTCGGGTCACCATGGCAGGAGGAGGCGAAGATCAGCAGAACGAGGCAGAGGCGTTCAGCTTCCCCCCCACCAAGGTACAAGGCCACAGCTTCGTCCTCCAAAGGGGCAGCTAGCCCCGCATCATCAAGCAAACCAGCTAGTGGTCTACCAGCATGTGCATTATGCCTGAGCCAGGTGGCTCACGACATTGCTAAATGCAAATCCACGACACTGTGGAATGGTGAGCCGGCTCGATGCTATCGGGGAGATAGAGGCCGCATTTATAATTCCAGCACCAGGGCAGTCATCTGCCTCAATTGGCAGCTGGTCAAAGGGTGTAGCGACACAACCCATAACTCCAGACATGAATGTTCGGGTTGTGGGTCGCAAAACCACGGGGCTCAGGAGTGCCACCTGGCAGGACCTAGCGTCACGGCAGAAAAGAGCTAAGACACCCTACGTACCTGATCAATGGGCTTTGCTACTGAAGCAGGCTAACCTATTAGATTGTTATCATTCATTACCTTCTTCATTAATACATGGCTTCAAGGCTGGCATCCCAGTCATTCACTCCACATTTGCACCCCCAAACAACCAATCCATGTTTGAGAACATGGAGATCTTCAAGAAAACGGTTCAGACTGAATTCCAGAAAGAAAGATACTTGGGGCCATTTACGAGGAACGAACTAGAGAAACTGCATCGGACCTTTTCAATCCTCGCCAATTAGTTTCATCCCGAAGCCAGGCCGTCCAGGAAAATTCCGGTTGATACAAAACTTCCTACCCCCGAACAATGACAGGTATCCAATCAATCAACTCAGCCATTGACTCAGACCTGTACCCATCTACGTGGGGAACCTTTCAGGCAATATGTTTTCTCATTGCAAGTCTCCCTCCAGGCACTCAGGCAGCAGTGCGAGACATAGCAGAGGCCTACTGCACCATCCCCATGGCACCAGACCAGTGGCCAGGGACAATCATTCATCTCCCCAAGGGGACCAGTTTGCAATAGACACCAGCTGCGCCTTTGGTTTGGCATCTTCAGCAGGGGTATTTGGGCATGTCGCCAACACTCTGGCAGATATCCTCAGGGCCAATGGCATTGGACCGGTTGCCAAATGGGTGGACGATTTCATTTTCTTCCGTCTCCCTCGCAAACAGATCAGTCAATACAATGTGCTCAGGGAGAAATGTGCACAGGCTATCGCATCCAACAGGGGACAGTTCCACGATGGTGGGAGAATTTGGTTTAAGGGTCCAGTCACGCCACAGGGCACAGCTCAGGAATGGCACAAGGACATGTGTTACCCACTGACGAATTGGCCTAGCCAGGAGATTGGACAACAGCATGTGTACAACCTCAATGATGTGGACTCCATTACTCAAAAACTCGGAGTCCCTTGGGAACCAACCAAGGATTTGCCTTTCGCAGCAATAACCAGGTTTATCGGTCTGGAATGGTTTCTAGATAGCCAAGCAGTTGGGTTGCCAGAAGCCAAAAAGGAAAAATACCTGAAGGCCCTGAACACATGGGAGGCCTCGAGGACCCATGATCTCCTCGAAGCTCAGAAATTGTACGGGAAGCTATTTCACGTGTCACTCTTCACACGTCACTCGTGCACCTGGAAGGCCGGGCGTATTTAACATTGCTAGAACGGATGATGGGCCTTTTCCATGACAACCCATTTCAGCCCCGCACACCTCCTCACTCAACTCAGGACGATTTGAACTGGTGGAGGCGCATTCTCCAGGGTCCAAACATCCTCAGGCCAATACCAGCCCCCAAGGAAATCCTTGACCTCCAGGCCTTCTCCAATGCCAGCTCAGCGATCGGGATCGGCATCACCATTGGCAACTGGTGGTGGGCTTGGAGGCTCATCCCAGGTTGGGAGGGTGACGACCGCGACATTACCTGGGCCGAGGCAATCAGCTTCGAATTTCTTGTACAAACCATCATACAAATTGGCACACCCATTCGACACATCAAGGTATTTGGAGACAACCGGGGAGTGGTGGAAGGGTGGTGGAAAGGTCGAAGCCGCAATGTCCAGGCCAACGCTGTATTCAAGCGCATACATGAACTCACTAAAGGAGAGGGCTACTCGATTTACTCAAGATACGTACCCAGCGCCCTCAATCCAGCTGACAGACCGTCCAGGGGCGCCTATGGCCAATCAAGCAAACTCCTCCCCCCAATCAAGATCCCACCAGCCAGCCACGCCTTCATCATGGATTTCGATGCACCAAGACATCCTGCAGAACGGCATCCCGACGGCTCCCCTCACCACTGTCAGCCACTCACCAAATCCATCAATCCCAGTGAGCGCCGAAGACAGGCCGACATGCACCATGAGCTCAAAATCAAAGCCATCAGGCTCTTCCAGGCTGCAAGAAGCTATCTCTAGCGCTTCGAGCGGAGCCAGCGCAGCAGCAGCAAACAGCGGGCCAAATACCAACATGCTCAGACCAGATTGTGATGTGAGGGACAGGCTCAGGCGGTGGCGAACCCCGAACAGCAGGCTCCCTATCAGCAGCAATGGCTCATCAATCAATCTATCAGCGGAAATTCTTCAGAAGATCAAAGACGTGATTGGTCAGTCATGGAGGGGAGGAACGGCAAGCACCTACGGTTCGGGCCTGCATGCATTCCATGCCTTTTGCAACAACCAGAATATCCCCGAAGATCAGTGCGCACCTGCACTAAGGATCCTCATCGAGGCTTTCGCAGCCATGTTGGTCAGTTTTTATGCAGCGTCCACAGTGGTCAACTACATAGCAGGAGTTAGAGCTTGGCACATCATCCACGGCGCCAAATGGGACATGGACGGACCCACCATCCAAGCAATCGTCAAAGCGGCAGGCAACCATGGCACCGGAGACATCAGAAAAAGAAAAGAGGCCACCGCTTTTGACCGAAACTATGCTAAAGATCAGACAACACCTCAAGCTCGATGCAGCGGTCTTCGCAGCCCTCACCACGATTTTCTGGACAGCTGCGAGAACAGGGGAATTCTTACCAAAGGCCCTCAAGGGTTTCAAGCCTGCCAAACACGTCAGGCGAGCAGACATGCGAACAACTAGTGAACAGCACGGGTTTGGAAAACCACAGGGATAACAGTGCGGGTGCGGGTGCGATCCGATGCGGGTTGACATCCTGGGACCCGCAGCAAACACCGCACCCGCCCCCGATCATCACGGGTTTAAGGGTCCTCAATTTACTGCTTGTGCACCGACCTCGGGGTCGAATTCCGCACCAAATCGGACCGTTGAGGGGTCGATCGGACACTCCTAAGGGTCCCTAATAAGGTCCAAGTTAGACGACAGGGCTACCTGTCCCCGATCTTGAGTTATAGACCGCGCGTTCCAGGGGGTATGAGGAGCACATGTCATTGCAGGGCGAGTTCATGAGGGGCCGATCTAACGTTAATTGAGTCCCTGAACACGATGCGCATGACGCGGGAGGGATCGGGATCTCCGATCCTCCGATATATATGGAAAACTCGCAAAACCCGCGATTACTCGCAACCCGTGGCCTATCTGGGAAAGAACCCGCGCGCTATCGGACCCGTGGGTGCGGGTACGGGTTTTTCCCGATGCGGGTGCGGGTCCCGTGGAAAACCCGCGATGTACCCGTGCCATTCCCTACGAACAACCACAGACCAAACAGCTTCACCCAAACAGTTTTCCGCCTTCATGCCTCGAAGTCAGCACCAAACGGGGAGGACAT
>JADNYI010000782.1:0-14459 GCA_015501065.1 Infundibulicybe gibba
TGGGCAAGTTACGGGGAATGAGGTTCCACTTCCTCCGCACTGATTTCCAGCTGGACAGAGGGGACAAGACGTTGATCCAGATGTCGATGTATACGAGCCAGGTGAACAGGGCGTGTCTGAGGTCGCCCTCGCGGCTTGCACGAAACGCCCCGGACGAGCGGGGGTACAAGTCCGGCTTCCAGACGCTGTGATAGGTTTAAGCTGAGAGACTGGGAGTAAGTGGAGCAAACATACTGCCTGCAAACGAGCCTGGAAGACAAGGGAGGCAGGGAGTGTTCCCCGTTGTTGACCAGGTCCCAGGGTCACACAGCGCGCGCTGGTGGGAGTTCGCGCTGACACCGAGATGGTTCGCAGATAGCAGGAGGCCGAGATATAGCGAGAACGTGGAAGAGGAGTGCATGGTGGTGAGCTCGATGCATGGGCAATGGCAGCTGAAACATTTTATATGACAACCAGCTTTGAATCAGGGGCGCTCCCTGCCACAATCGTCCTGATAAAGATAAAGACCTACCTAAAAAGAGGCCAGGCCCCGATCCGCCGATCGAACTCCTAATTTGAAAATATCAGCCTTATCAGTCCGAGAATGTCGACGCGTTCGGGGTCAAATTGGTGTCATCAGTCAGTATCAATGGAATATATCTGGATGTGTTGTGTTGTGATACCACTACTGATGCCAGACACCCAGCTTAAATACCTCCGCTGAACATATTAGTCCTACTCGATTCCAGTTTATTTTCCAGTGTAAATCTTGGCAGTAATATGATGGACGATAGGCGAAGGGACATAAAATTGAGGCCCATCAGCGGCACATCGGCCAGCCTCTGTGGAGTTTGAAACAAAGCAGAACGCTCAAGGCTCGACGAGCAGGCGGGGCCGCCGCCCACTGTAACATACACCTCCCATGCAGCGTTATCTCACCTCAAGGCATAGTATTAGTGTCCTGCCCATTATTTTCGACATATAGATGAATTGGATATTATTCCAAATCTCCCTTTGATCCCGGCATCGTCGACATTAGTGGGCCACTTTGAGCCCTAGTATGTAGTTGCTCCCGTACGCATCCTAACGGGTATAAGCATATAAGCGAGCTTAGCGAAATGAGGATCAGCGACAATATATTAGCCAAGAAAAATCAACTGGAAAAATCAACTGGAGTTGAGTGCAGCTATTGTGCCAATGGCCATAACCTGCGTAATCCGGTTCTGATGAGGATAGAATATGGCTGGAATCTATGGTTAGGGAACCGGGAATGTTGATGTCATCATATCGATCATCCTGTGGCATAACTCGATCCCTTTTGCACAGGTGTGTTGACGGTGATGCAGGCGCTAGCGGTACTTCGCGCTTTGAGGCATGGTGCACCGAGTCACAATTGACATAAGGGAATAAAACGCATCCATATCTCAGACACATCGGCTGTGTAGCCTCGCCCAGGCCCCAGGGGTTGGGTATGCGCGCGTGTGCAATATACATGCGCCAGATTTAGCACAAGAGGCGGCGGAGGTACCTGCTCCAAGAGCGCCTAGCATTTGTCAATCGGCAAGCGTGCCTTGCATTTTCTAGTGGTTTCCGGAAGATCTAGCCCGTTTAGTCTCGTGGTTTGTGGTGGGGGATCTCGAAAACGCAAGAGGCCTTGAGGGCCGAATTACATTCCTTCTGTTTTCTCGTGGCTTATCATGATATTAAGGATTCCTGTCACTGACAATGGTAAACCTACAAACAGTCAACCAGAAGTCGGGTGCTTGGGGGTGGCACGTACAAAGGTGGCGTCTCGGTAACCGCCTTGCTTCAAGCTTTCCTCAAGGCGATATCGTCTAGAACGAGCTTCGAGTTCTGCGCACAAATGGTGGCATTGTTACTATTGATTATAAATTCGACAGAGTCTGAATCAAATATGATTCGTGCGAGGTTTTCAGTTGACGTCGGAATCAAGGTTGGTGAAATGAGTTTCTAGCGGGGCGGGCGGGTTGTGGGTCTAAGGACAGTGGTTAATACCCACACAAGCGCCCTAACATTTGTGTCACGCCATCTATTAGCTCCGAGGCTGTCATGCACCTGTCGATTTTTATCGTGCGCTGCGAAGTAGGAATTGGAATTGGCAGGTGAATCATCAAGACCGAGAAAAGTGGTGCAGAATTCAGGTCCCAGCCAGAAACCGACGTACTCCGGAGGAGCTTGCACTGGACGCCCTCGTGCCTGTGGGACGGGTTGCAATCGCGAGCTTCCTATATCCGATGGCTACACCCACATGGGCAGATGACACAATAAGTTTTTGAGTAGTTCTGGTCTGACTTTATGTAATGGTTTTCATGAGGATGATGGCGATGATCAGTGTTTGAATATATTTGACAGTGAATTGTAATTCCAATAAAGTTCACGTGACGATGAAGTTTCTGTTCCGTTAACAAGATACTTAGTTTCCGCTGAGACAATTGAAAATTCGTGAATCATCAAAATCTAGGATATTAGCCACGCAAGCCACGGCGGGATTGCTCCAGGAATGACATTGTGGGGATACAACCATCCCCAAACCGGGCCACCTTGTATCCTGAACGACAGTGCTCTATAGTAAGCGGGTGTGAATATCACAGCGGTCACTAAACCACATGAACGCACTGATAACACACTTCCCAAGCTTGCACTTCACGGTGTCGACCCCAGGGATGGCGCTACAATCCCGACCGCCATCCGCACTCTTCCTCCCATCACGAGAGAAATCAACACATCCACCGCAAGATCCGCGAGGGTATCGTTAGAGATGTGGCTGGGCGCGTGTAGGATAACTTTACTCGAGATCATTGGCTATATCAACACACTCATAACCAGCCAGCATGGAAGTTCCCTTCGTATTTTTGTAGATGGGACAGTTCTTCTGGGTCGATTTGGGGCAAACCTGTTGGCGGACATTGGCGTGGGTGAGGATGCCGGTTGGCATGCCAGCGGTGGCAGCTGATAGCAAAAATTAGCTCAGATACCTGTGCTGAAGAAGAATACGTACGGCAGGCCCGCGAGCTAGGATTTTGCTGGCAACTTAGGGCTGGTGTGGTAGTGCCCGAGCCAGAGCAGGCCCCTGGGTTACTGGAACCCGGAGCAGAGAATGGAGTCGCACCTGGACATCTGAAATATCGGGTCAGCTGGTGTTCGGGTGGGGGAGAAGTACAGCCAGCGTACTTTGTGCATCCACTCCCTGGCCCGTTCGGCTGCGCGCCCGCGTCAGCTGCGGATCATGAAGCGTGGCCATATGCTTACATAGAATCCCGCACAACAGGTACAGCAGGCGAATGTCCCACTAATAGAAAATGTACCCGGTGGGCAAGATTGGGGGTTTGAGGTTCCATATCCCGAGCACTGTTTCCCAGCTGGACAGGGGAGACACGTCGTTGCTCCAGGTGTCGATGTGTACGAGCCAGGTCCACAAGGTATGTCTCCGGTCGCCCTCGCAGTTGGCACGAAACTCCCCGGACGAGCGGGGGTACTACTACTAGTAGTAGTAATATACACGGCATGGTCCAATTCCTGAACGCCGGGTCCGGCGATTATCCTGACGTGCGAGTCCCCAGAGATCATCCAAATCCAAGATGTGTAGTGACTCCGGCTCTCGTGCGAACCAAACGGAGCGTACTAACTAGGGACGTGCCAAATCCCTCTGGATTCACGCATACGAAACGTAAATCCCACAAATCATGAAGGCCGAGAAAAGCAGTGCGGAATTCAGGTCTTAGCCAGAAATCGATGTACTCTAGAGGAGCTTGAACTGGACGCCCTCATGCCTGTGGGTTTCAATTATGAGCTCTTGGTGTTCAACGGTCACATCCACATATGCAGACGATGTAATAAGCTTTAGTGGTTCTGGTTTAACTTTATACCAACTTTATACAATCGATTTCATGAGGATGATCATTCAGTGTTTGAATATATTTGACTGTGAATTGTAATTCCAATAAAGTCCATGATGGTTCGTAAGTAGCCTAGTAATGAGGTTTCCGTTTCCGTTGAGATAGTTTCCGTTGAGATAATCGAGAGTCCGTGAATCATTAGAGTATCCATAACTAAGATATTAGCCACGCAAGCCACGGCGGGATTGCTCCAGGAATGATGTTGTGGGAATACAGCCATCCCCAAACCGGGCCTTCCTGTACCCCGAACGGCAGCTTTCTACGTGAGGCTATGAATATTTACAATCATAAAGTCATAAATGAACGCACTGATAACACACTTCCCCGACGCGCATCTCACGGTGTCGACACCAGGGATGGCGCTACAATCCCGACCCCCATCCTCGCTCTTCCTACCATCACGAGAAAAGCTGACACATCCACCGCATGATCTGGGTTTTGTCATAAATATGTTCAGGCGCGCACAACATAACTAGGCACGTACTCAAGATCGTTTGCTACATCAACACATTCATAGCCCGCCAGCATGGCAGTTCCCTTCGTATTTCTGTAGACTGGACAGTTCTTCTGGGTCGATTTAGGGCAAACTTGCCGGCGGACGTTGGCGCGGGTGAGGACACCAGATGGAAGACCGGTAGGGACAGCTGATGATAAATATGAGTGACACATGTCCTTATCGGAGATTTATACGAACGGCAAACGTGTGTAGCAGGGTCTTGCTGGCAAGTCATGGCTGGCGTGGTAGTGCCTGAGGCTGAACAAGCTCCCTGATTCCTAGAGCCTGGGGCGGAAAACGGACTCCCGGTTGGACATCTATTAAATATCAGGGTTAAGCATGCCGCAGGAAAGAAATACGGTTTGAATACTTCGTGCAAGAAGTTCTGGCTCCGGTCGACTGGGTGCCGAGGTCAGCTGCAAGTCGCGAAGAATGACGATTCGCTTACATAGAATCCCGCACAGCAGGTGCAACAGGCCGAAGACCCCGGGGACGAGGTGAAAGTGCCCGCCGGGCAATCCTCACACTCGTCCGCACCACTGCGAGAAAACGTACCCGCCGGGCAAGGTCGGGGGTTTTTGACCCCATCATCCGAGCACTCACTCCCAGCTGGACATGGGAGGCACTGCGTTGATCCAGGTGTCGGTGCATATGTACCCTCATCGCAGTCCTCACACTCATCCGCGCCGCTATGAGAAAATGTACCCGCCGGGCAAGTTCGGGGGTTTGAGGTTCCTTCATCCGGACACTCACTTCCAGCTGGGCATGGGAGACACTCCGTTGCCCCAGGTGTCGATGTATACGTGCCCTCGTCACATTGCCTGTCTGATGTCGCCCCCGCGGACCGCACGAAACGCCCCGGACGAGCGGGGGTACAAGAATGGCTTCCAGATGCTGTGATGGGTTTGAGCTGAGAGACGGGGAATAAGCGGAGCAAACCCACCACTGGCAAACGAGCCTGGAGTGCAAGGGGTGCAAGGGGTGTTACCCGTTTCTGACCAGGACCCAGGACTGCACAGTGCACGCTGCTGGAGGTTTGGGAACCCAGCGTTCCTCTTCGATGTCCCGTACGCGCCGATAGCGAGATAGTTCGCCGACAGCAGGAGGCCAAGACACAGTGACAACGTCGAGGGATGCATGATGGCGAGCGACCTGTGGGTGGTGGCGGCTGAGCCGCTTTATATACAACCAAATAATTAGACCAGGGGGCGTATAGGGAACCCCTGCCGCAACAAGCTCGATATGAGTCCGGATGTGTACCCCAATAACTAGTCAATGCGTGATTTTCGAACGCGGGAGCAATTGCATTAACCATATGTATAAAGCCTCGGCCAAAATTAAATGCCCCTCGGTTGCGCCGGTGGGATTGAAATACGTTTTTCCCAAGAGTGCCATGGATGTGTCGATTTCCTAAGCCAGGGGACGAGGCTAGGTTTTTATTCCTGGAAACAAACAGGTTTTCCCTCGATTGACCCTGTCAATATATTTATTCAATGTCCAGCAAGGAGTAATGGCTTTGCGGTTACCTAGCGTTGTTTGTAGGAATTCGACCTACAGATTTTACTTCGTTGTTGGAATCGGTGAGCGCACGAAAGGCACATTCGGGTGCGACATCTAACTTTTCACTTTCAAGCTGGACGATCATTGATCAACGGAGATCAACGGATGGCATTAAAGATGATCTGGACCGCAATTGAGGCCGAGATCCAAGAATAGGATTCGCATTATCAAAGTTCAGCATGTTTTGCCACCCAATCAGGGGGTAGGTCGTGGCCGTCATAGCTTAGGTCATATAACATGAGCATAGAATATCACGTCAGCTTCAGGATGGGGTGAAGAAGAGTGGGAAAATCCATTCCTCATGTTTGTGATGGCTGAATGGGTGGCCACGCGTTTTCAACGTTCCTTTATCCATGCTTCCTGTCAAACCCCCAGGCGGCCGTTCAGGCTCTCTCAAAAGAATTCTCAGGTGATAAACTGGTATCCGGCCTATTCGGTTCAGAAATGTGTTGGGCGGTTAAATAGCGATTACAATCGAATGTTATCCGCAATAGGTTTAAACCAGCTGGAGATGTCAAGGAATACCCAGGATTCGTCGTCTGCCCCTGCTTTGCGCGGCCCCAAGGCTTGAACTAATCTAGCGAGTTTGGTGGCGCAAGGATGAGCACCCCACCTGGGGGCCTAAACTCTGCCTCGTGGCTGTAAGTCTCGCGCTGAAGCACGTCGGTTGCACGCGCTGGGTGGGGTTTCTTCAATTTTTTGTTCATGAGTCGCTGGTTTTCGATGTGTGAGTTGGTGAATCCGGGAGTGCTTGGGGCGTCGAGTGTTGACCAAAAGGCCGACTGGGCATCGTTTGGGTCGACGGATATATAATTAGAGGTGGAGGTGGTAGTGGTCGAAAACGCAGAGCTCTGGGAGGAATGTGAAGTGAATCATATAGCAAGAACGAATTGAAACTCACGAGGATAACTTCGCCCTGGATCGCGTTGTGTGTGGGTACACCCTCGTAATACCCTTCATCATTGAAAGAGGTCATGCCATCGTCCTGTCCACGCCATCCCCTAGGCGAGACGTCTGCAAACAGATCTTGGGTTTCAAAATGTACCTCCGTATCCATATCTTCTAGGCATGAATAACGTTTGTAGATCGGAAATGTTTTCCCAAGCATCGAACCCGCAAATAAACATCAAGCCCGCCGAGTGTTGACGAAGTTCGTGCGCCTCCAAACACGGCCCTGTCGGTCTGTTGAGAAAAAAGGTGTTCGTGCTTGTCTCGAAAAAACGCGAGCGTAGATGGGTGAGCAGAGAGAAGAACAGAGGAATGGCCAAGGGTCAACATTTGGGACCGATCATCGCGTGCGTCACTGGCTGGGTAACATGGAGCTACGTTTAAATCCCCCTCACCGAGATCGAAGAGATCAGCCTCGGAGAATGTAACAATCTCATCATCAGGACCCCACACCACAGCAAAAACCAGGGCAGATTTAGGTGGAACAACATCCGACCAGCGGTTGTCGTTGAGAGGTGGTGTATTCTCAAGCGGCTTGAACTGTTGTATCGGGGACGCCTGTCTATGGTCAGAATAAGTTCACAAAAAGCGATAGTATTTACCTCAGGGTCAGTGGCAATTTTGCCGCGGAATCTGAACGAGTGGAGGAACGATCGCATGATGGGCCTAATGCCACTTGCCTTGAGCACGAAAAGCGGGGGGAAAGCAGGATCCTGGGAGGGACTGGCTTAAATTAACGGGTGGACGGTCTTTCGCTCTTGGTGTGGAATGCCATGCGATATTCCAGGATATTTATGCCCTCGGAAAGAGAATGGCCTGAGAGAAAGAAGGCGACATATCTTTTGGAGGTGATAAGTTTGAAGGTGATAAGTCAACAGAAACCAGGGCTTCCGACCGGAGATGAAAGTTGCAAGCAGTGTATAAATATGGGAGTTAGGTGCGGAGTAGAACTCGTGGTGCCCACGCAGTTGTGAGGGGCCCGGTATGTTGTGGTTGGTGGAGGTGAGGCCATGTTTTCGGAGGCTATTCCATCTGTAGGATATGTGAGCATGCTACTCTAGCCGTCGTATTCAATTGTTAAACCAGCGATCCGCTTGCAAATTATACAACTTTCATCTGGCCTTTTTCCACTTGGGAGCCCACAACGCCGACGGTTAATGATAGTCAACGGGGTAGCCCGTTCAAAAACGCAGCACGGCACATGTAAACGGGCCATCGAGGATGTGCTTTATTTCTTCATAGATGACATAGCTGATGAAAGGAACACACCCACCGTACTATGAAAAATCCCTTCTTTCGACGCACTCGGAGGCAATGGTTGCAATCAGCTTGTCCCCCGGTTGTCAGCGAGGGCAGGAATGGGGAGGTTAGGAAAAGGCCTCGAGGTGTCCCCACAGAGTCTTGATATTGCAATGATACGTGAATGTTCGAGCCCGAATCCTGAAACTATGAAATGTGTTGCAACGGGGGTGGTACCACTGTGGTGGAAAGTTGGAGAAGTGTTTCACACTCCGCTCAATCACAAATTCTCCCATGAACCGCCGCTGACTTTTCCAAGGGTATATGTAATTGGTTGGACATCAAGGCGAGCGCTGGCATTGTAAGTGTATACTAGAGATACTCGACAAACTCAGGTATATCCTTTAACTCAGCTTCAACCCGTTCCCTCCAGGCGCTAGCAGCAATAATGCAACATTCCGCGGGGTTTGCGACGGTTACCGCAAATACTTCTTCAATATCAAATAGCGCTTCCACCCGCCCACCAAACCTATTGAAGATGTACATAGCGACGGTGCCCCAGCCGTTGCACGATGCCCCAACGTATCCGAGAGTTCTGGAATGGCTGGACGGACAGCCTAACGCCGATCGGAGTACATTGGACCATTCCTCATGGTATTTAATCTGGATGCGGTCAACGTTCACTCCATCTCAAGGGAAAGAAAAGGCCTGCCCATGGAACAATTAGATTCTGTGGGAGGGCAGATATAACCTTAATAAGAGGTTCTCTGATCAGGAGCAGCGCCGCCCGTTGGATGATATCCGGATATCCGTGTCGTGCGGCGTATCCCAATACCTCAGCAGCGTGATCCGGTAGGGCATTCCTATCCACGTCAGTATGGCGTCCTACAAAATTCGGGCACCTACTTACCGCATGTGGATCTTACAAATGTTCAACGCCGCAAAAACTTCATACTTCTCCGCCGCCTCAGCGAGCGGTGCCAGAACTTCGAAAGTTACCGTCTCCAAATCGGGGTGGCGCCGCGGGTACACAAATTGAAATAGCAATTCGAGGGTGGTGGCCGTTTCTGTTAATGGAACTATTTCTCCCAACGTCGCAAAACCACCCGCTGGGAACCCCCCGGTGCTTGTTTCAAGATTTTTTCTGTGGATCCTGAAGTGCACAGCGTCACTGGAACTAAACGTTACATCTGAGTCGCTTGCGGAGACTATAGGAAACGGTGGGCACGATTATCGGCGGAGGCAATGGACGAACTTACAACGCTCGCAAGTGGTGGGTTTGGTGGTTGTCTCTTCAACGTCGTTCATTCTGGTGGGTATAGCGGCAGCAAGCAGGTCACGGACATCAGGTCGTACGTAGGGCACGCCTCTTCCTCGAGGACCCAACTCCATGCATTACAACGTGTTCAATTCAAATGCAGTAACTGCCATCAATTTTGAGAACAAGGGGTCAGTGGTTTGAGCGGGTGCTTAGTTGTCAGGGCACTTCAACAATTAGGTTTAGTCATGAATCCTGTTCATCCGTGCGTCAATACCAGGTTAATCCTATAATCGTTGAAATCAACAAGTGATCATTTCTCTTACAATACAAGAATTTGCGATAGTTTCCGAATCTGTTGTACATCCCTCTCCAGCCCTTTTCGCCACTTCTTGAAAGTGCCCTCTCGACAAGAGCCACTGAATGTCATATCAAGAAATAACGCGTCCAGGTCGCCAAGTGATGCGGACGATCCCCCACATCGCAGGAGGATCATGGCTAGTCGGTTGTTGCATATCCCATTACGACATGTGCACGTCATGTCAATAAATTTGGCAGAAAGCATTCTGATCCTAGATTTCAAAACATCATCCCATGCCTGACGATAGCGAAGCTAGATAAATATTACCGATATGGATACCTAGCGTAAAATAGAGCCACGAACCCATGGGAGAATAATATGACTGGGAAGGGCAGAAGCAACCTCAGACAGGGGTTTTCCAATCGTCAATGGTGCAGCCTCATCGACTAGGTCCTTATAGCCGTGCTTGATCGCAAAGCTAAGGATATGAACAGTATGATCTTTAATCATGGCTCTCGGGAGCATGTCAATGGCGTCCTCGCCTAATCACATCATTACAACGTACTGCATATGTATCTTGCACAAGCCCATCGCTGGAAACACTTCGTACTTTTCTGCGGCCTCCGCCAGCAATGCTAAAGTCGCGAAAGGCAGCGAGGAAATGTCCGGCTGCCGCTGGGGATAAATGAATTGGAAGAGTAATTCCAGAATCTTCGCTTCCTCGGTGAGCTCCACTTCTTCTTGAAGGTCCAATTTTCCGGGGCGTAAGATACCAGTGGTGGATTCCAGATTTTTCGAATGGATGCGGAAACGGACTCCATCGCTAGAGCGGTATACGATATCAGCGTCAGGCGCTCGGACTACGATAATCTGGATAAATGTTGTAAAAAGGTGCTTGGTGTTTAAATTCACAAAGCTCTGAGGTTTTCGTTGCTGCGAAGTTAACTGGTAGAGATTCCGTCATCTCCCTGGGAAATAGAGAAATCTTAAGTGTCTTGAGCACTGAGCAGAGAAATCACTGAACGAAAGGGAGAATTCCGATCAAAGACCCTGGGAAGTGATTACGGACTCGTCTAAAAATAGATTCCTCCTCTGAGCCCTGAGTTTAGTTACTTCTTATCCACCCGTCATCAAGGATAAAATGTTTAACGTTAAACACTAAGACCCTAGTTTATTGTATCACAGACATAAGGCAGGCGTGGCCCCCACCTGGGTGGTGACGGACTATGGCAATAAAAATTATCATGCTGGGCAGGACTGAGGTACAGATCGCGGTCTCGGATGATCAGGACCACAAGCACAGCACACTCCTAATTCACCACACGTCGTTCCTCATGTTTATCTTGAATTCGAATGAGACCCCTTGCCCCTCCGACCCCCCGATCAGGCCAGCCCCTTATTCCGACACATAAATTTCCGAATTGGCGTCAGTCGTTGTAGAGGCACCCCCCCATTCTAATCACCATGTTCATCTCGGGCATCTCTTTATTCCTCATATCGCTTGCTTCGATAGCCGTTGCTCGTAACCCAACGCGGACTGCTCCGGGTATACGAAGGTCACCCCGCCAGCAGTGTCCTCCCGGCCAGTTCAACCCATCGACCGGAAGTACACCATGCAATAAGTGCCCCGCAGGCTATTATGCACCCAGTCAGTGGTTTATCTTATTTTATAACCTGCCTGACCTGGGTGCCCTCCCCCTATCCCAGATAAAGGCACGAAGATCTGTACGCCCGCGCGTGCCGGTTATTATGTTGGCGTGCCTGGTTCCACCTCGGATTCACCGTGCAGCGCGGGAACTTACAGCGGTTCGACGGCTTCCACAGGGTGCTCCGCCTGTCCCCCGGGAAAGTATTGCCCCTCTGATGGTCTCTCGATACCTTTGCTCTGTCCTGCTGGCCGTTTCTCAACCGGAGGCAATGTCGTCGCCTGCGCCTTCTGCCCTGCCGGGTCCTTCAACAACGTCCTGGGTTCCACCGGGTGCTGTCTCTGTTGCGCGGGGCGGTTCAGCGTATGTCTGGTGGCCGACTATCGTGAACCCCACTGACAACTGACAAATTTTCAGACACTCCTAGGAAGCACGAGCTGTACGAGGTAAGTTTTCGTGTTGTAAATTTAGACACACGCTAATCGCCCGAATAGCTGTCCAAGTTGGAAAATGTATTCAGCTCCGGGTTCCATCCATGAGGGGAAATGCTCCGCCACCAGGGGCTTGCATCAACCTGCGACTTCGTGCCTTCAAAACCAGGATACCAGGTCCTGCCGTAAGACTTTCATTTCACCTCCAGTGAAATCAATCAATTGACTTCCCTCCAGCCGCTTCCCAGCCCTATCCAACGGGGAACTATGCCAAACGCAACATTTATCCAAAGACCTGTTCCACGTCCGGCCACAAGAATTGCCCAATATTCAAGAATACCAGGCAGCGCGCGTCGGTCCTAGCTGGGTATGAGTGCGTCGATGTTGCCAACGATCTCGAGTGCGTCGCCCAGAGATTCTAGCGGGAGTCGGGTATTAAATTTTCCATAGGTCGTGCGGCGGCTGTGTAAACTTCAATTCCGTGAACGGCTCGAGGAGCGAGGACGGCGGCGCGATTGCAGTGGCATCCCGCATGTCAACGCCGTAAGCTGTTCGAGCGGTCGGTGCATTATCGGTATGCGTTCACCCCTGATCTTGCTCTATTTCACCTCACACTATAAATTAGGATCCTGCCGGACCGGATACAAAGTCTCGAGCGATGGGGAAAGCTGCGTTGCTAAAACAGCATTTCAAAAACAACCTTGGAAGTAATCCCGCCTGCAGCAGTACCATATTTTTTCATACTGGGGTCAATTATAGACAGGTAATATACAGTGATTGTAATCTCTTTACCAGGTGAATTTCATTTGAGGGCCAGGTCGGGTTCCGCAGGAGGAGGGCGGAATTAGGTTCATTGATCGGATTGCGAGTTAAGCGTACGATTGAGAATGAGCGGGAGTCAATTTGAATTATCAATAGCACTGTACCTCGGCAAGGCACTGATTCAGTCGAGCACTGCGGATGCAGAGGAATGCGTCGAACAACCTAAAGCAGTTTGGTCCAGGTTGGTCCTATTTTGAGGGACGAGCGATATGAAGCTCGAGACAGCGCGCTAACAGAGACCAACTTAGGACTACGGGGGACCAGGTCGGCCGAGAAGCCATTCGCAGGTAGTGTCGGAAGTAAAATGTTTTACGTAAACGTGAAACCACGACATCGAATCCAGCTGGGAGTGACGAAAATCTGGTTGGGATATCGAAACAAATTGCGGGGCGGCCCGTGCCGCTCGGGAAATCACCAATGGCATTACCGACAATGTGGCACAATGCCCACGAATTCTAACCAACACGCTAAAAACAGCCAAAATTCTCAGGCGATCAGGCCAGCGAGCTGCGAGGCACGCGACACCTTAGGCCTTATCTCCGATAATAGACCGCAACCCAAACACAGTACCTCAGCATGTAACCTTCAGGCAATGTGGAGGTTCCTGGATACCCAAGAATGAAACCTGCATGTATTGGCTACAACTAACTACAAGGACGTGAGCGCGGAGCCATCCAGATGGCCAAGCTGCGGGATGGAGCAAGTCACACAACGAACACGACGGATGACTGGGCGATGGTGTGAGATGCAACAACGTACACAAACAAGATATCTGGGGTGGCGATTAAATGATGAAAATGATAAGGGCGAGGGGTGAGGGACGCGGGGAGGTGAAGGAAACGGGTGTCGCTACCAGAGGCCAAATGTCAAGAATGAGATAGTACGGAAATAATTATGCAGTGTATGGAGCAGAGCGTCGGGAGGGATGGGGCACCGGAATAATGTTACTATGATGGATAGTAGGCATCTTCGTCCCATGATTCTAGAACACAACAATCAGCATTGTTAAATTAGGTTCAGGGGTGAAATATGCCCACCCTCAGTGATGCTTCTCCATGCCAGATACAGCACTCCCACGGCCGCGCTTTCCAATATTGTCGCAATAAACGAGCCGTCAACTTTTGATGACGAACCCTTGCAAACGACCTTGCTCAGGAGGAAGTATGCGAGTTGCGAGAGGACAAACAGCGCGCCAGAAAGGATGTAAAACCATATAGGGCGTGTCTCGTTGAGGACGGCGCGAACGATGTAGAGCATAAGGCCAAGGTAAACTACCACGGTGAAGCATGGCCATATGGTCGTGAGAACGAATAGCGGGATGCTTCGGAGAGCTTCAGGAGGGTTGGAGGGGCCTAGGGCGTTAGTAAATGTGAATGCGACATCCAACGCGATGTAAGTTGTAGCAGCGAGGAATGCGAGGGTGAGCCCATAGTAGGGCTAATTGCAATTAGATATTTATGTAGAACCAGATGAGTCGAGACTCACGACGAGGGAACTAAGTGTGCCATCTTCGACAACTTGTGTTGCGACGACTGCGTTGGCCAGCAACGCCCAGAAAAGGGCTGCGACGACTCCCGCGTGTACAGCAGTTAAGACGACTAGGGCGGTTGATCCCTGTTCAAGAAGCGATCCAGTGCTGATGATCTGGAGCGGGAGGGAGAGCAAGTATAAAAAGAGGAAGGCACGAAGTTCGATCCGTCCAACACGGCGGCCTTCCTTCGGTTGGTGAGGTAGATGAGTGCAGCGACGAAGCAGATGCTCAGTGCGCATGCAAGAATATTGGCTATATTGGCTAATGAACCGTCCTGGCCCGCCCGGGGTATGCCACATTCGGGATTAATGCCAACCGGCGCTATGCTTGA